>WBNO01007520.1:22301-62538 GCA_013400575.1 Peucedramus taeniatus | reverse complement strand
CTGGGCTGGGCTGAGTTGGGCTGGGCTGGGCTGGGCTGAGTTGGGCTGGGCTGGGCTGGGCTGGGCTGGGCTGGGTTAGGCTGGGCTGGGCTGGGAGCAGCGGGGGCGCGGCCCTGCCCGGTACCGCCGTCACGTGACGCCACAGTGACGCGCTCATGACGCGACAGCGGCGGGCGCGGCCGAGCCTAGGCCGAAACCGGGCCGAACCCAAGCCGAGCCTAAGCCGAACCCGGGCCGAGCCCGACGAGAGCCGAGCGCAGCCCCGGAGAGGATCCTGAAGCGGGGGATAGAACGGATCCGGGAGCGGCTCAGGGCCCGCGCTGCATCGTCGTTTATTTAATAATCTTAAACCAGGCCCCGCTGTGCAGTGAGGCTGTTTCTCCTCAGGGAGGACAGGACACACACAGTGCCCCTGCCTGCGGAGCTGTGTTTGCCCTCTCTGCTCGCTCCAGCAGAGATGTGAGTGAATCATGGAGTCACGAAACAAGCTGAGCTGAAGGGACCCCCACGCACCATCGAGCCCAGCTCCTGGTCCGGCACAGGTCCATCCCCGAGTCCCACCGTGTGCCAAAGAGCATTGTCTAAACACCTCCTGAACTCTGTCAGGCCTGGTGCTGTGACCTCGGCTCTGGGGAGCCCATCCCAGTGCTCAAACACCCTCTGGGGGCAGAACCTTTTTCCAATATCCAGCCTAACCCTCCCCTGACACAGCTTCAGCCATTCCCTCGGGTCCTGGCCCTGGTGACCGCAGAGAAGAGATCAGTGTCTGCACCTCGTCCCCTCAGAAGGAAGGTTCACACTGCCACCAGTCTGGACTGGAAATTAAAATGTGTCTCCTGTGACTACTGAAGACAGAGGCTCTGCCAGGGCACGGTGAGCTCTGGCTCTGGATATCCTTGTTCCTGTGGGGGGGAGTGAACTGTCCCAGCCAAGCAGGTCTGGATTTTCTCTTACTCAGGTCATGCTGGATGTTCTGAAGGCCCCTGTCTGCACGGGGGACCCTCCAGTGGGGTCAGAGGCTAAGGCCAGGTGACCTGATCCCAGGGACCATTCTTCCTTAGGTCAGGGACCCTTCCTGGGTTTTTCCCAGAAGGAAAGGACAGCCATCAGGGCCGAACACTAGTAAACAAAAGCAGCAAACCCTCACAACTTCCTGTCCTAGTACCCAAACAGTGCTGCTGTATAAATACATATATAAATGCTGTATAACACTGATTCTGCACAGATTATTCCCCATCAGCCCCATTAATTGAAGGCAGTTTTCTTTAAAAAAACAAACTACTTCTAACAGTGAAACTGTGCAAGACCACATTCCCATTCCCACTCCCAGAGTTCCATTCAGATGTTGGTTCTGCCTGTTAGAATAATGTGGGATTTCTGCACATTAAAAAAGTCACTGTGAAGAACTAAAGGAGGATGACTCGTGCAGCCTCTGAAAAGACTTTTCCAGTTCTGTCAGCACAGCATGGAATTGGGAATTGCATTAGGGACCTGTGAGATGAGTGACCAAGCCTGCGGTCACTGCAGAAAAAAATCAGCTCAGTGCTCAGTGCCAGTCAGTGCCTGGGACTCCTGAATCTGAGCTGGCATAAAAACAGGCAGATCATGTCAAACAGCTTCAGAGCAGACAGATAAAGGGCAAAAGCAAAGCTGCACTTAACCAAGATAATCTGATATGTACACATGCAGAGCTTGAGCAGATTAAACCCAGAGTGGCAGCTGGGATGAGTCACCCATGTGGAGTCAAGGGGAAGATTCACCACCTTCTCCTCCACTATCAAAGAGCCCGTGGATCTGCATTGCTAGAGAAGCAGCTCTGGAATGGGTTCCTACTCTCCAGACTACCTTGTCTGTGCTCGTGGCGCCTTTGGGACAGGTAATGTGTCTGTTCCTCACATCCTGTCAGTGATCACAGCGGGCCTTGGTGGATGAAGCCAGGGGCCGAGTGGTAATCACAGAATCATGGAAGTTTTTGGATGGGAAGGGACCTCAAAGCCCATCTAGTCCCACCTTTCACTGTCCTAGGCTGCTCCAAGCCCTGTCCAGCCTGGCCTTGGGCGCTCCCAGGGATCCAGGGGCAGCCACAGCTGCTCTGAGCATCCTGGGACAGGGCCTGCCCACCCTCTCCACAAGGGAGAACTTCCTCCCAGTATTCCATCTAAACCTACCAGAAGCCAAGCTCCCATCAGGTCAGATTTCCATTATTTCAAGGAATCACAGAATCATTATGGTCACAACAGACCTGTAAGAGAACCAAGACCAAGCACCAGCCCAGCAGCACCACCATGTTCACCCCTACACCATGTGCTTGTGTGCCATGTCCTCACGTGTTCGGAATTGTGCGGCACTTCAGGAGACAAACCTGTGCAATCCCCTCTTGATCAGTGCTGAGACCCCTCGCAGTGCTCCTGTTCAAGCTGCTGCCAAAACTAAGGGCTAGAGCAGTACCCCAGCATGACCTGCCAACACACGTGGGCTGTATTGGTTCCTGGGGAGAACAGAAGCAGCAGAGTGCTCTCCCTGTTGCTGCCCCCTGCTCAGGGTGTTCTCCCTGCTGCTGCCCAGCTGTTCAGAGTGTTCTCCGTGCTGCTGCCCCCCTACTCAGGTTGTTAACTCTGCTGCTCAGAGTGTTCTTGCAGTGTTAACTCTGCTGCTCAGAGTGTTCTTGCAGCTGCTCAGGGTGTTCTCCCTGCTGCTCAGGGTGTTCTGCTGCCTGCCCCCTGCTCAGGGTGTTCCCTGCTGTTCAGAGTGTTCTCCCACCTGCTCGGGGTGTTCTCCCTGCCTGCTCAGGGTGTTCCTGCTGCCTGCCCCCTGCTCAGGGTGTTCCCTGCTGTTCAGAGTGTTCTCCCACCTGCTCAGGGTGTTCTCCCTGCTGCTCAGGGTATTCTCCCTGCTGCTGCCCCCCTTGCTCAGGGTGCTCCCTGCCGTGATCTGCTGGCTCGAGGGCTGCAGTCCCAGCAGAAGCAGTTGCCACAATCTGAAATTAGGTCTCACCTCATTCCACACGCTTTGTTTTACCCGTGTTGTTAATCCAGACATCATCAATCTGGGACACCAGTGTCCCTCATTTGCAGGCCATTGGCAGAGGAGCCTGGTGAGACACTGGTGACAAACAGTAATTACCCAGATTACTGCACTAATCCAGTGTAACAATGCAAACACCAAAAAAAAAAAACCAAAACCAAACACCACTTACACATGTACATTGCATTTACAGTGAAAGAAGATTCTCTAAAATAACCAATATTATCTTGGAAATAATACAAGAAAATAAACACAACCAGCATTCAGAATAGAAAAGCAGCAAAACTTTATTACCAGTTCCCAAGTGGAAGGATGCAGGCCTTTTTATTCCATTAGGAATATCTTTAAAATCAGCAATTCGAGGTAATAGTCACTCTGGAGTGCAAAGGAAATTGGCTCAGGAGAAGTCAAACCTACTCCAGTAAAATGTTGGTGATGCATTTGTGTATACAGCAGTAGTGAAACTGAAAGTAAAAGCATCCTGTTTGATATTGAGATTTGAAAGTTAGTTTTGAAAAGCTGGAACAGAAAAGGTCCACCAATACCATTTAAGTGATGGGGGAAAGAGAAAATTAGAGGTTTTAAATGTTTTCTGTTTAATAGTGAGAAGACTAAAAGGTGATAATTGTATTTACTGAGAAGTACGTTACTCAAATACAGGTTATGAGATTTAATGAAGTAGATTAAACTGGTGTGAGATAAAGGCTGAAACAGGAGTGTAGGGGGTAGTTCCGACCACAAGCTCTGGGAAGGCCAATGTGTTTTCACTGGGATTTCCCTCACGTAATAACATCTCAGAATAACTCACACAGGTCCTTGCTGGCTGACAGAATATAAAAGCCAAAGCACACAATGATTTTAAGTTCCTTTATAGATAATTCCACACTCTTACTACAAGTCATCATTATTTAAGGATAAAAGGTTTGTCAAGCCACACACTGAAACCTTGTAGAAAAACTAGTGAAACAGTTTAAACCTGACTTTCTGAGGGATTTCACCAGTTCGTATTTCAGTATCATACAGGGGAAAGCTCCAAACTCATATTGAAACTGGCTTTCCTTACAGGCAGGATTGGTTCAGCTTGTCCTGGATCACAGCTTCAGACCAGGGGACTGCTTATCCAATCTAAATTTATATCTGAGATACCAGATAGATGGTGTAGCTCCGTTGTATCCAGTGGGGTTCAGCTACAGTTCATCTTTTTGGCCTGGAAGGTCTGAATTGCCCCCATGCACACAGTGGCATCATTCCAAGGTCTATGGGATGAGCACAGGAGGGCTGGTGCTGATGCAGCCACCTCTGTAGCAGTCACCAGTGTTCAGTCTGATAGATCCTGCCTTAAACAGCCATATCATAACCATGGCACTACCAGCAATGCCATCAATTTTGGGGCCTCAAAACAGATCCCTTGAAGTTTCCTGATGACAGAAGAGGGATTATATCAAAGATGTAAACAAAGACAACACTACATTCCATTAGAGAGCAGAAGTGTTCTGTCCACAGAAGAGAAGCCAAGCAGTTGATGAATCGTTTCCTCAATTCCAGTGCCTGAAGGAGCTCCAAGAGATCTGGGCTTTAGACAAGGGCCTGGGGTGACAGGACAGAGGGGAATGTCTTCCCACTGCCCGAGGTGACTTTAGGTGGGATGTTGGGAAGAAATCCTTCCCTGGGAGGGTGGTGAGGCCCTGTCCCAGGGTGCCCGGAGCAGCTGTGGCTGCCCCTGGATCCCTGGCAGTGCCCAAGGCCAGGTTGGACAGGGCTTGGAGCAGCCTGGGCTAGTGGAAGGTGTCCATGGCAGGGAGGTGGAACTGGATGATGTGTAAGGTCCCTTCAGCCCAAACCGTTCCATGGTTCAATGATCAATGAGTCCAGCTGCTCCCCCAGCACTCCCAGGACCACCACTAGCCCATGTCCCCAAGTGCCGCATTCACACCACTGTTCAGTCTCCTCAGGGATGGGGACTGGGCAGCTGTGCCAGGGCTGGACAGCCCTTTTCATGAGGAATCTTCCAAATATGTGACCTAAACCTCTTCTGCTGCAGCTTGAGGCCATGACCTCTCATTCTATCATTTATTACCTGGGAGCAAAACCTGACCCCCGCCTGGCTCTGCCCTTCTGTTATGGAGTTGTAGAGAGCCAGAAGGTCCCTCCTGACCCCCTTTTCTCCAGGCTGAGCTCCCCCAGCTCCCTCAGCTCGGTATTCCAGACTGCTCCGCAGTTCTGTTTCCTCCTCCGGACACGCTCCAGCCCCTCAATGTCCTTTCCGTGAGGAGCCCGATCCTGTCCCCGGCCTGCACACACCTCAGCCGTGCTCGGCACGGAGTGCTCTGCCTCCCCTCCCTCACGCCGGGACCCCTCAGCCCCGCGCCTTCCCCGCCCCGCCTGAGTCAGCGCCGGCCCGGCCCTCACGGCGGCGCGGCGGCGGTCGGGCGGGACGAGCTGGGACATGAAAGGTGGAACAGGCGCTGCCACGCCCGAGGCTGCGGGGAATCTCGCTTAACCCTTCCCTGCCCGCGGGGCCCCAGCTGCGGAGCGAGGACGATGATGGGGGTACACGGGAGACCACGGCTGTCTCCTCAGAGCCCCTTCCACGGCACCCGACACAGAGACACAGTCCCGCCGCAGGGGAGAGGGGGCTGCCCCCGGCCGTTCCTGCTGCCACTGCCCAGGAGCTGCTGCTCGTCTGTCCCCAACAGACCCAGAGCAAGAGAAGTGCTCGAGGAGCCCAAATCCCCCTTCCTGGGAGCCGCAGGGCCACGGCCGAGCTCGATCCAGCGCCCAGAGACCGTGCCCGGCGCCGGGGCCGAGGTCTGGGCCCGGGGCTGGGCTGGGGTCCGTGTCACGGGCTGGAACAGGACCGGGACTGCGGCGTAGCCCTGCTCCGCTGCCAGTGCCGAGCTGGTCTAACAGGCTCGGGGCAGACAGAAGGGAGAGGCCTCCGGCGGCTCAGGAATGCACAGCCCTTATCTCTGGCTCCCTGCGCGCCTGGGGAGGGAACAGCTCTCCGGAGTTTGCCTTTCTCTCGCTCTTACTCACCCCCGCTCTGCCCTGGGTGGAGCCTCGCTCGCCTGGCTCCCAGGTGAATCAGGTTGCAGGCACGTCCAAGTGAGCAGACGGTGACCCACCACTTGCCCCAGCTCACCTGCAAAGGTAGAGAAGGGTGGAGACCTCGTGGGTATCTGCATGGCCGCCTGAGCCAGAGAGTGACCCACTACCTACCCACCACCTGCCCGACTTCCCTGGTAAGGTAGGAGAAGGGCAGGTACCTCCTGGGGTACCTGTATGGCTGCCTGAGGTGGAGGGCAAGGGTTGGGGAAGGCCTGTCCTGCTTCTCTGCACAGGACTGAGCACCCGGCATCTGGGACAGGGAATTCCAGAGGCAATCCATGGGCAGGAGGTCGCTGCTTCCGTGCGGGAAGGCTCCAGTGGCAGGAGTTCCCAGTCACGCCATGATGGCGAGAAGGGAGAGAGACAGAAGGAGAGAGGCAAGGGGGGGTAAGAGAATGTCCCAGTGCAGGCAGCAGGGATTGGAGATGGTGAGGGAGGGGACCTGGAATGTCTCAGCTGTGTTGGAGATGGCAAGGGAAGGCACCCTTCTGTCCTCAGATCAAAACTGCTTATCAAACACTTCATGCAATTGTGTCTGTTCCCCTTTGAGAAATCCCTCAGGAATGGGTATTCCCAAACTCAGCTTCATTCTTTGGGAAGTCTTGCAGCCTGATTGAGCTCCCCATAACAGAGCCCAAGCTGGTCTCCTGTTTGGACCAGGAATGCTGTAGGGATACATGGTGAGGAGATTGGGACAGAGTGGATGTGCTGTGAGGGCCAAGGTCTGTGGTGGGCAAGGAGCTGGGAAGCAGCTCCTGAGGCCCCTGCATTCCACACACAAGGATTGGGTGTGCACTGAGTGCTGACACGGCCCACGAGCCCTGGCACAGCTGTGCACGTACAGGCAGGAGCATGGACAGATGCATGTGGACAGGCGGGCACAGGCACACGGGCTAGCACTTGCTGAGTTTTCCATAGGAGTGAGCCTGACAGACTTCAGGACTTATGTGTGAGGAAGGGGATGGTTCCATGTTGGTTGCTCACTCTAAATTGGCCAGGGTCAATAGGGGTCAGTTGTGGATCTTGCCTGGCCTAAGGATTGGGTTCTCAGTCTAGAAGACTTAGAAGGGGAACAGGCACCTGTGGAGAAACAGAAGTACTGATTACATCCTTCTGCTGCTGAAAACATCTAACTTGTGGAAGCTGCAATAAGCTGAGCTGCAAGAGAGGCCAAAAATAAATCAGTAAAGCAAACTACCCCAAACCTGAGCAGTGACAGTGGCAGCAGTGCTAAACACTGGTTCCCAGTTCCCTGTGCATATGTTCTCCCTGGATCAGGAGCCAGGAGATCACAGAGTGTCCCAATCCCGTTAGATGGACACATGGGAGCTGCATTTTAGTGAGAGAAAGTTTGTTTTCATTTTGGTCTCGCTCCCATTTACCTGAGGAACTTTATAGTTGTATTTGAGGGGTAAAAAGAGAGTTGGATTTGCTGTGACCTGGCAATAGGAGTATTCTGAGGAGGGGAAAAAGGTCTTGCTCTTCATATGGTTTAGGGGAAATTGCATGCCTAAGGAAAAAGTTGTTGTTCCCCCATCCCTGGAAGGTTCAAGGCTGGGATAGGGCTGGGAGCAACCTGGTCTATTGAAAGGTGACACTGCCCATGGCAGGGGGGTGAAACAAGATGGGTTTGAAAGTCCTTTCCAACTCTAACCAGTCTCTGATTCTGAGATTCTGTAAGTGTGGAAATGTCTGTATGCTTGTGTCAGAGCAGGGTTGTGGCTCAGGACAGATTCACTCATGTTCTAGACATAATTTTTCTGGCAACCACAACTTTCCAGGCAATGGAAGTTCACCTCCAGACCCTGCAGGATTGGAATTCTTTGCATTTTACAGTTACATGGGACACGTCTGGACTGCTTATCCAGTCCCATGTGCTGGATTTTTGTAGTCTTAATGAGGAAGAGGAGATTGATGAGTGTATTTCTAAAATCAGTGTGTGTGTGAAGTGAAAGTCAAGGGCAGCACATAGTTCTCCTTCTCCAAATTAGACCTTACACCGACTGTCCTTTTTTTTTAAGTTCTCTGTTTTAGACTTCTTTATACTTGCTACCTTATGAATTAAAACCCAGGGGAAGGGATTGGCTGAAGGATAGTAAGTGTGGCATGAGCATTTCTATCACAGATGTGGCACTGGGACATGTGGTGGCCTTGGCAGTGCTGGGAGAGCGGTTGGACTCAAGGGTCTCAGGGGGCTTTTCCAACCCAGAGGATTCTGTGATTATTCAGATAATCTGCTAAGAGACACCTTTTGCGTGCAGGATGACATTTCATTTCCAGCTGCTGTAAACATCAGGTTTTGTGCTGGTGACTCCCCACAGCTCAGATTTCCTGTCCACTCTGTACCCTTGCTGCCTGGACAGTTAAGGCTGACAGGTTCACATGCTGCCACTCTGGGACACGTTGACAGGTGTCTCAGTAACCACTTCACAAAGAAAATTACAACATGTAATTCTTCTGCCACTTTTCCCTTCCTCTGGCCTGCAGAAAGATCCCCTGGATATTCCAAATGTCTGGCCACTTTCTGATTCTCCAGCAAAGAATATTCTTTGGGATCCCTTGCCCTAGTAAGCAGAGATGAGTGAGAGTCCAGTGGGTTTTGGAGGTGCAGACCAGGCACCAGTTCTACTCTGCCACATGCCTGCAGCATTCAGGGGATTCACTGCTCACCCGAGACACAGAAAGAGTTCTTGGAGCCATTTATCAGGGGCAGCTGCCACAGGTATCAATACAGAAAGTGCAGCTGCCATCTCTGGAAGCTCAGGGAAAAACTGATTAATTGAAGCAATTTCTCATCTGATGGCCAAAACTTCTGCAGTGAAACTCCCAGCAGCAGGCAGAAGTACTGTCTTTTTTTTTTTAATGATGACTGAGATCCACATAAGACCATCCAGAGTGAAGAATGGGGTGACATTCTCTCAGATGATTAACATGGAGTGATCAGCTGTTCAGATGACCAAAGAAGAAGGTCTGGGAGCATTGTATGGCATTGTAACAGGAATAACAAATTCCGACCAGAATTCTGACAGTAATTCAGGCTTTGAGCCTGCTGCCTGAAGAGGACATTGAGAAGGAGAACATGGTAATACTCAGCAGGAAATACAGAGAGAAGAATGGAAAGAGAAAAAATAAAAATTGGGACTTGGCAGAGGCAGTTGTACCTAAAAAAGTGCCTAGTCTAGGTTATTGTCCATATTTCACTGTCCTGTTGTGAGGAATTGCCTGAGCCCTGCTTGGTGAGAAGAGCAGTTAATGGGAAAGTGTCCAGCATCCATTATCATACAGCCACGGAATGGTTTGGGTTGAAAGGGACCTTCAAGCCCATCTCCTCCAACCCCCTGCCATGGACACCTTACACTGTCCTAGGCTGCTCCCAGCCGCATCCAATGTGGCCTTGGGCACTTCCAGGGATGGGGCAGCCGCAGCTTCTCTGTGCAGTTTCCTCTTTGCCCCAGCTCTTGTATGATTCCATGGCCATGTGGTCTGGCCAAAGTAGAAAATTCTGGTCTACACTTCAGAACTATGGATCCTGCACCCCGTAAGACTGGCAGGGTCATTTTCAGGAGAAGTCCAACCCTTGGGACAGAAAATGAGCACATACAGAAGCAGCTTCTGGAGAGGACAAGCATGTCCTGCTGTTCATACAGGTTCTTCCTCTGCAACAAGATCAGAAGGCACTGGCTTGTCCTTCCATCACACAGTGCAGAATTAAAAACCCCACACCTTAAACCATATTCGAGGAGACAGGTCCTTTCCCAGATCATTTACCAAGTACAACATTTTCTTGAGAGCAAGCTAACACTTTCCATGTCTCATTGTCACCATGTCTGCTCCAGTCATTTTCCCTCAGGCATTGCTGTCCTCTCCTAAACCCAACCCTTCCAGAGCATCAGCAGTCTGTTTGGATAGGATCTTTCCTATTTTTTGAGGCCAAGTATTTTCTTTTAAATAATTGATTTGTAAACTTTGTGTATCGAGCCATTTTGGAAACATGATTTTTTTTCACAGCCCACCCTAAGAGATGTCAGTGATGCCACTGAATCAGGTGTACAGTGGTGTACAGGCCAGGTGAGGCCCATCACAGGGATCAAAAGTGCCATGATTAATTTCTTGCCCATAGTTCGGAAGTCCTTCGAATGTTGGTGGCACAGAGGGGTTTGTGGCTGGCTGTGCAGAGTGTGGGCTAAAGATCAGTCTGTCTGTGCTGCCTCTCTTTTCTTGGTGCTGTCTAGGGCAGTGAGAAGATGAGGTGGTTGAGCCCAGGAACTTGTGTCTGTACCTGCACATAAGGGGTCTGGGAACAGATTGGGTCTTCCCAGCCTTTTGCAGACTCTGGGATCCAGCCGTGCTTCCTTGCAGTCAGTTCCTTCCTCGGTGCTCCAGGCAGCCTCAGCTCCTGGGAGTGTCCCAAAGCAGCGGAGCAGGTCCAGCCAGGGAAGGGATCACCTGAGCGAGGCAGCCTGGGAACTGGCTGTGCAGGCAGAACACGTAACAACAAGCATTGGAGTCAGCACAGCGAGGCAGATGGAGCCAGCCCCAGGTGCTGAGGCATCAGCAGGGCTGGCACCAGGCACAGCAGATGAGAGACAAAGGGAGCACTGAGCTGGTTCCCTTTTGCTTAGACTGGGCAAACACGGTCCAGCGCCCTTGATTCACACCTGGCACAAAGGCTCTGGAGAAAGGCAGGTCCTTTTATTTATTTATTTTAATCTGTAGGGCTTTGTGGTGATCACAGCATGTCTGAATCTGTGGTTTCCTGGTGCTCTGTTAGGAAAAAACAGTAAAAGCCTGTTGAAACGGAACATAATATGGACAGGCACCAAATGCTGCCCACATCAACAGGTCTGTGCTTTTCCCAGTTTCTGCTCCTGTAATGAATCCAGAGGTAAAGGGACAGTTTTTACCTCCAGCTTCATCTGTCAGCCACTTTTCCTTACATTAAATATTTCATGTGGTTGAGTGTTTTTTTTTTTTTAATGTGGAGGAATCTGCAGGCTGTGATCACATCTGACTCTTCCCTTTATTAAGAGGGTCTGACAGTTTTTGGGAATCTCAAAACCGAATGCATGTGACAGCCATCACAGCCAGTAAAGCCACTCCCGTTTATACCAGTGGGAACAGAGGCAGATCTCAGGCCAAGCTGAAGGGAGATTTCCCTTGGAGACTCCCTCCTCACCCCTGCCCTGATCATAGCATAGGGATGGCTGAGACCTGCCTGCTCCTTCCTTTCCACCTGTTCCTCTCCTCCTGATGTTTTTTTGGCCATGAAGGGGAGTGAGTCCATTGGGACCCCCCATGCACCGGTGCTGCAGCAGTGGCTTTGGCACAGCCCAGGCAGACGGGCGGAGGATTCCTGAATCCTGCTCCTCCTCAGCCCATTCCATCGGCCTTCATCTCCCACTTGTTCAGTTTCCAACAAGCTGCTTCGTGCTCTCCTTTATCCACTGCCCCCAAGCATGGGAGGAGTTACTGCAAACAGCCACCGAGCTTCCTTCTGTTCTCCTGCAGCTTCCTCCTGCCAAAGCCAGCCATCAGCCCAGATCCATGTGCAAAGGACAGTGCCAGCAGGTCTCATATCACCTTCTTTCTGTGGGCTTCTTGGGGCTTCCTGTGCAGGGCCGGGAGTTTGTCTTGATGGCCCTTTTGTGTCCGCTCCAGCTCGGGAGATTCTGTGGTTCTTTCCACACCATTCTGTGTACCTTTACTCATGCTTGTCCCAGCCATTGCATTAGGAGAAGAATTTCTTGGGGAGAAACTAAATTTTGCAGGTTTGGTTCTAAAGGTTCTGATCACGAGTGGTGATACTTTTAAATTTATGAACATCATTTCATAGAATGATCACTTAGGATAGCAGAAAAGTGCATGAAATGCCAAATAATGGTAACAGACTTCTAAAATGTGTGAGGTGACACGTAAGTGTGGGCTGGAATCCTGCTGCTCTGGAGCCAGGCTAGGACAGCTGGGGGTGTTCAGCCTGGAGAAAGCTCTGGGGACACCTCAGTGCTCCTTCCAATGCCTGAAGGGGCTCCAGGAAAGCTGGAGAGTGACAGGACAAGAGGGAAAAGGCCAAACCCTGCCGACGGACAGGGTTTAGATGGGATATTGGGAAGGAATCATGGAATGTTTGGGTTGGAAGTACCTTAAATCTCATCCAGTTCCCCACCCCTACCATGGGCAGGGACATCTTCCATTAGCCCAGGGTGCTCCAAGCCCCATCCAGGCTGGCCTTGAACACTGCCAGGGACAGGGCAGCCACGGCTTCTCGGGGCAGCCTGTGCCAGAGCCTCACCACCCTCACGGGGAGGAGTGTGTCCCCAGTATCTGACTCATTCTCCTGTCAAAGATGCCTCCCAGTTCTCTAGGTGAATTCTGGTGTAAAGCACTGACAGTTCCAAGTAGGGTCTGGTAGGATGGATTGTGTGACAAGCTGAGGGGAAATCTCAGAGTTAAAACAGTTGAGGTCTGAGCACTGAGGCTTTAGCAGGCTGATTTGTTAATGTCTAGGAGAAAAAATAAGAGAATATTTGGCCAAACATGAGCATGTCTGTTAGAAGATGAATCCTATCCCATATTTCTCAGATATTATTATTTTCCATCACCTGTAAGGAGGTGCAGCTAGGTGCATCATACATATGCATTTGGTCACTGATCCTGGAGGAGTAATCCTGGTTCTGAAACTCAAAGATTTTAGGACATTCCTGTGCCTTTGGGCATCTGAAGCTCAGCAGGTATGACACCTGCCATGCAGAGACCCACAGCCTCCTCGGCAGCAGCTGGGGGCCAGGCCAGGTACCTTCAGGCATCCCAGGTCACATGGAGTGCCTCTGTGTGAACACTTCAGTTGCTGCCCTGGCTATGGTTTGTTTGCACCTTATTTATACTAACTTTCCCAGGACCTAAGGGCTCGGTGATGGGGAGAAGTAGATTTCCCCCCTTGCTGCCTAATTTACCTTCTGGAATTTTTTTCTTCCTGAAGCAGCAGGACCTTGGCTGCAGGATCAGTAGGGATGTTGCCAGTGTGCTCAGTGGTCTGAAAAATGTCTCAGGTCCTGGATCGGTGTTTTCTGCTCAAAACATCCAGCTTCAAACAATTGCTGGATTTTTTTTCCAGGTCATATTGTCAGGATGTAGCAGGATTCCTTTCCTTTCCTTACCTGTCTAATGCTGGGGCAGTTCTCTCCCACTCTTCCTGGGAAGCTTTTCCTGATAAAATTGTGGCTGTTGAAGGCCTGGAGGACATTGTGATGTGCTTGAGCTTTCCTCTTCCCTTCTGGAGGTGCACTGCAGAGTTTTTGGACTAGGGGACTTCAGGGCCTTAGTTTTCCAGTATTGTCATGGAAATGGGAGGAGGGATGTTCAGTGTTCCCTCTGGCTGAATACATCTCACAGCTGCTCGCAGCTGCAGCTGCTAGGTTGGCATGAGCTCCTCTCCTCCTGTATCCACTGACAGTTCAGTGCCTGAGCTGTAACTGCGCACAGAATATCTTGTTACCCGTTATAAAAGAATATTTTATTACCCATTATAAAGACCCCCCAAGTGAATTGCCACACCTTAGTCTTTTTAGCATTCTCATTTCTCCCCCAAATCCTCATTACTCATGTCAGAAGATTTTGTAAACTGGGACCAGCAATTAAAATAAAATGAAATTCCTAATTAAATAAAATAAACAAGCACATAAGTAAGTAAAATTCTATATTACTCAGTAGTTACAGGCTGAAAATCTACATTTGGGATATTTTCAGTTTGTGGCCCAGTTTCTTTGACAGTTTTGATGGTTCAGAATTCCAGAAACACAACATTTGTCTTTTTCTGAGATGAAAGAAGCTGCAGGAAATAGATTTGCAGGTGTAGTTCAAACGAAGAGCCAACCCCTGCTTGGAGTCACAGAATCACAGAGTAAGCTGAGTTGGAAGGGGCCACACATTGAGTCCAGCTGCTGGCCCTGCACAGAACCATCCCCAAGAGTCCCACCGTATTCTTGAGAGCATTGTCCAAATGCTTTTTGAACTCTTCCAGGGAACCTGTTCCAGTGCCCAACACCCTCTGGGTGAAGAACCTTTTCCTGATTTTCAGCCTAACCCTCCCCTGGTCCAGCTGCAGCTGCTCCCTCGGGTCCTGTCACTGGTCACCCCAGAGAGGAGATCGGTGTCTGCTCCTCCTCTTCCTCTCAGGAGGAAGTTGTGGAGTGCACTGAGGTCTCCCCGCAGTCTCCTGCAGGTTGTTTTAGGTGTCCCTGGTCAGGGAGAATCCAGCCCTCAGGGAGGAGAGCTGATAACTCTAATAACTGATGTGTGTCCAGGCTCCTGTCCCTCTGAGGGGAAACCTGACCTTGTGCTCCCTGAGCTCTGGTTAAAAGGAACCAAGGCTTAAAGCATGGAATGCCCTACAAAATGCATGGAATTCCCTACAAAATACATGGAATACACAGTTCAGGAGTAAAAAAATAACAGGGCAATGTGGCACAGTAAGTAATCCATCTCCTATTTCCTGAGGCATGAGAACTGCTTCTCCACCAAATCCAGCCTTGCACTGGGACAATGGACACACTTGGAATGGAGCAAGAATAGTTAAGAAAGAAGTGAAAAGATAAGAGTTTAAAAGCCAGTTCTAATTTAGAAACCTCCCTCTGGCACACAGATATCAGCCAGGAGTGGTATGTGATTGCTTCCATCTGGTTTGGAGAGGAATTGCTTTCCAAATAGTGGATGGTTTGATCCAGAACTGGAGAACCAGCCTGGCAGTCAGCAGCTTCATGACACCAAATCTGACCCAGGGCCTGGGAGCTCTGCCAGCTGCAAACAGGTCATCCCAGGGGTGGAACAGAGCAAAACAAAATTATAAAAACCCATTAACTAAGTGCAGAATCCATCTGAAGTCAGCAAGATGGGCTATAGCAGGAGAAATTTTATTTATTCCTTGACCTGAACTCAGCTCACACCCACCAAAGTGACAAAAGGTCATAAATATCTTTTGGGGTTCCAGGTAATTTCTTCCCTTGTCCTTTACCTGACAGGGAAGGATTTTGGAAGATTAACCAAATATCCAGAAGTGTGTGTGTGTGTGTGTGTGGCTATTTATTTATTTATTTACTTACTTACTTATATTTATAAACCAGCATTTTTCATGCAAACTGAGAAATCATCAACATGGTGTTGTTTTTGTTGCAACCCAGGGAATTAAAGGATGCCAACAATTAATGGAATCATGGAAGCATAAGCTGGTTTGGGTTGGAAGGGACTCATCTTGTTCCACCCCATGCCCTGGGCAAGGACCCCTTCCACCAGACCAGGTGGCTCCAAGCCACAGAACACGTGAAGAGCTGGGGCAGACACCTGTGAGGGCACAAACACAACTTCTGGCTTTCACAGTTATTTTCTTTATTTCACAGTTAGGAGCCGTGGGTCTTTTCCAGCCCCCCTCCAAAAATCCCCTGCAGGCTCCCCTGATCATCCCTGATCATCCAGGCCAGCAGCCCATCCCCACTTCTGGGTTCAGTGGTGCCCGGACACCCCCAGCTCCATGTCCTTGTTCTCCCAGTGTCCCAGGGAAACACACAAGGAGCAGTTTGCTTTCACATCAAATTTACTTCTTTGCTGGTGCCATTTTCCCTGTTATTCACAAATGTACTCAGTGCCACTTGGGGAACTCAGTGACTCCTCACTGTAAACACTGGAAGCAGAGCCTGACCCCCACCTGACTGCACCCTGCTGTCAGGGAGCTGCAGAGCCATGAGAGTTCTCCCAGATCAGCCCATCTGAGCACAGGTGTTTCCTGGTGTCCCTCTGAACCTGCCACCTGCAAGGTGAATTTTCTGCCCATTTAGTCCTTGTGCTGGCAGCAGAGATGCCCTGGTCACCGTTTATAGATGTCTTCTCTAGACTGAGGAATCAGAGTTCAGGCATCAGCCACCCTTTTTGGGAGTTGAGGAATAAAACATCCATATCTGCAGCCCACTCTGGCTGTGAGTTCCTCCTGAGCCTGTGTAGTGCTGCTGATTTCTGTGGTCCTGCCCAGTGACAGTCAGTATTACCTGATGCTTATTTAAAGATCAGTCTTCTCCCTCTTCATTTATAACTGTAGTGAAATAATTATATGAATCAATGTAAAATTGCTTTACCACCTTACCAGCATGACCTTTCCTCTGCTGTTTTGATTGTCCAGCAGTACCAGAGGGTTCTTCTGGTCCTTCTTCCCTTTGATGTTGCACTTGGTCCTTTGTCTCTCATGCTCCCATCTCTGAGCACTGTGAGCAGTTTGCTGTGGGACCATTGTCCTCTTCCTGGGTCATATCTGCATAAGTTGGATATGTTCTTCTTCTATCCAAGATTGATGGAACATGGGAGCAAGTCCTTAAAATGGCATCACACTGCTGAAATAGTTAAAAGCAGGAACACTGGTGACTTGAGCATCCTAAAATCACAGAATCCCAGGATGGTCTGAGTGGGAAGGGACCTTAAAGACCATTTTGTTCCACACGCCTGCAATGGGCAGGGGCACCTTCCACCAGAGATACATACTGGAGTGCTCTGTACTTCTCTTACACAGAGAAAAGAAGATAGAATTAGAGTGGGAAGATAAATGTAGACAATTCAGACTGTGTAGGCAGTGTGAATACTGTGTGAACTATAGAGATGATTATCTGTTGCAATATATCACATGTGGACCTGTTGGATTTTCTTATCCTTATATTCAGACCATGATTTTTCCTGTTGTATCATGCAGCTTTACTAGGAGTTCCAGTTTGGAGCAGGAGTGATTTGTCAGAGGTTGAGGCAGGAGTAACACAGCACTGCTCTGTGCTGGGCAGGTGGTCGGATAAGAACTTGAACCTGGTTTATCCTTACAGCTCCTAATGAATGATAGTCTGAGTGTGAGGTCTTCATCTTCTCCCAATCCATGGCAATCCCTCCTGTTTTGGGAGCAGATGTGTTGGATGGCAACGAGAACAGTGACGCTCACCTCCTGTACTCACTCTGAGTAACCTAACTTAGCAGGAGTCACTCTTTGGGGATCAGGAGGAAGTCTCTGCTGGCACCTCAGTGGTGGGGTGCAGGAAAAGAACATTTCAGCGTTGACATTAGTTCAGAGTCTAAAGCCAAAGTGCTTTGAGCATTTTGTGGATCAGTCAGATATTACTGTTGTGGCACAACAAACTTTTCTTTCAAAAATGGGTTAAAATTTTATCATATTTGTCTAGAGTCTCAAATAATTGTCCCCTATAGACAATTACCAAATACTGCATGTGAGCCCCTTTCAGCTCTGTTTTTTCTTAGCATGAGGAGACCGAAGAAGTGATCACATCCCTTGTTTTTTATTTCTTCATTCATCTCATGGAGGCTCCTCTGCCTTCTGACTGTGTTACACCAGCAGGACACCCCTATACTCCCCTGCACCCACACACCACCTGCTTCTGTTGACGTGCTGAGGTGGTGATAACACCCAATCTGTAAGGGTCCAGAGGGTGCCATTGCGTTCAGGCAGGTGCTTTTGGTTTAGGGCCACATTACACACAGTAAATAACTTCTGTAGCATTTGGAAATTAATTTTAATGGGGGGTAGATAATAACCACCTACAGCTTTGCTCTTGACTTTAAAACAAATGATAAATTGAAGTTTAGCAACCAGCAGCCTAAAAGGGAAAGTTGGTCATTCTGTTGGATGCATTGGCCTTGATTATCCCAGGGCTACCTGCCTGATTTGTTACGTATTTTGGCCCAAACCAGTTAACTGTGTGAAGGTAATGGTTAGGTGACTCACGCCTAATTTTAGGCTCCCATGCCTTTGGATTGAACTTTCTCCAGCATTGCTCCATGTTCTCTTAATCTCTGCCTTTGCTCTGTGAGGAAGATGTGTTGCTCTCATGACACTGCTGTATCTCACAGATGTTTTTTGTTTCCCTGCAGCTCTTCCTCCCCTGATGGCTCGTCGATCCCAAAGCTCCTCACAGGGGGACAACCCCTTGGACCCCAACTACCTTCCCCCCCACTACAAGGAGTACTACCGCCTGGCCCTGGATGTGCTCACAGAGGAGGGCAAGGAGAGTTACCAGCGCTTCCTGGCCGAGGAGGCGGCCCCCGATTTCCTCTGCGGCTCCGAGGTGGATCACATAATCCAGAACCTTCAGAAGCCCCAGTACGCCAACCAGGAGGGCAGCACGGACACGGCGGGGGACAATGACATGGACGGATCCTCCGGGACTTACTGGCCCATGAACTCAGATCTGGCCGTTCCTGAACTTGACCTGGGCTGGCCGATGGTCTTTGGCTTCAGGGGAACAGAGGTGACCACGCTGGTGCAGCCACCCCCGCCAGACAACCCCAGCATTAAGGAGGAGGCTCGCAGGATGATTCGAGCAGCTCAGCAGGTGAGACAGGGAGAGCCCAGCTAGAGCAGAGGTAAAACCACACATGTGCCAGAGAAGCATCAGGTTAGAGAATCATAGTGCAGGTTTGGGTCAGAGGGACCTTAAAGCTCATCCAGTTCAATCCCTCTGCCATGGGGACAGACACCTTCCACTATCCCAAGTTGCTCCAAGCCTTGTCCAGCCTGGCCTGGGACACTTGCCCAGATGGGGCAGCCAGAGCTACTCAGGGCACGCTGTACCAGGGCCTTATCCCACTCACGCGGAGCAATTTCTTCCCAGTATCTCTAACTCTGCCCTCTTGCAGTGTAAAGCCACTCCCCTTGTTTTGTCACTCCAGGCCCTTGTCCAAAGTTCCTCCTGAGCTCTCGGAGCCACTTTAGGCACTGGAAGGGGCTGTAAGGTTTTCCTGGAGCCTTCTCTTCTCCAGGCTGAGCAACATCAGGTCCTCTGCCAATTCCCTTAACTTTGTCTCCAGAACCTGACAGAGGAGCAGGATGATCCAAATCCACCACGGACTGCATCAAAGCTTGTCTCTGCTCTGCTGTAATGGCACTGTGTCCTAGGCCATGCTAAAATACACCAGGAGTTCACAGAATCCCAAAACATTAGAGATTGGAAGGGGCCTCTGGAGATGGTCCTGTCCACCCCCTTGCTCAGAGGAGGTCAGTTGTAGAGGGTCACTCAGGATGTGTCCGTGAGCATCTCCAAGGGTGGAGACTAAACCTTTCTGGACAGCCTGTCCCCATGTTGATGGTCTCCTTACAGTCCCAGAGACTTTTCTGTAACTGAGCTGTAATTTCCTGTGTTTCAGTTTGTGCCTTGTCCTCTCCCTGGGCACCACTGAGAAGAGTTTTACTCTTTCCTTATGCCCTTTCCATCAAGTATTTACACTCAGGGAGCTGGGAAGGACAGGAAGGTAGACCTGTGAAGCTGCTTTCCATAAAATCAGCACATGGATGCAGCTGAGTAGTGGCTGCCTGAATGCTGGCCAGGAAGTTACCTAAAAATGGCACGGGGATGTTGGAGTGGGGGGACCAGCTCCATACACCATCCAGTGTGATTACATGGCCAAAAAATTAATGGAATTATTGGATTGATGAGTCAGGAAACATGCAAGGTTGTTTCTCCTCACCTGCACACACAGAACATGCACCTTCCTGGACAGAAATTCTCCTTCCAGCTTGGGGCCCACAGTGCTTAACAGGACCTTTAATTGGGATGTTTCCTGTTTCAAAAGGAAGCTGAGATGGGGACAGTGCAGCTTTGGGGTGTGAGAAGCTGGGAAACACGGTTGGTCAGGGCATGAGGCAGCACAGTGGCTCACGTGTCCCTGCATTCCTTCCCCAGGTGGTGGCCATCGTGATGGACATTTTCACCGATGTGGATCTGCTGTTTGAGGTGCTGGATGCTGCCTCTCGCCGAGTGCCTGTCTACATCCTGCTGGATGAAATGAACTCCCAGCTCTTCCTCGACACAGCTGCCAAGTGCAGAGTCAACCTGAACTATGTGGAGGTGAGCAAAGACCTGCCCTACCTGATTGGTGTCCTGAGGGGGTGTGTCCTGCCACACAGAGGGCCAGTATGGCAGGAAACACCTGAGAAAGGGGAGAACGGGCGGTACCCTGGAGAAAGATGAGTGTGAAGAAAGTGAGGAGAGCTGGCACGACACGGGGTGAGGGCTGGAGATGTGCAGAGAAAGGGGTTTGTACATCGGTGTGTGCAGGCGAACCACTGGAGCTAGATAATCCCAGTGGAGGTGGATGGAGGTTAAAAAGAGCCAGGGAAGGAGGGGAAGGGAGGGAATGAGGGTCCCATCTGAGTCAGTGCCTTTCTGATTTGCAGTTCCTGAGGGTGAGGACAGTGTCTGGCCCAACCTA
Source organism: Peucedramus taeniatus (assembly GCA_013400575.1). NCBI lineage: Eukaryota > Metazoa > Chordata > Aves > Passeriformes > Fringillidae > Peucedramus > Peucedramus taeniatus. Next base: position 42,165 of record WBNO01007520.1, on the reverse strand, counting down.
CTACTGCCGCACGGGGATGTCCTTCAAGGGGCACCTGAAGGAGAAGTTCCTGCTGGTGGACTGCATGGTGGTGCTGAGTGGCAACTACAGGTGAGGAGCGCTGTCCAGCTCAGAGACAGAGACACTCAGGTGCTTTGTGCAAGGGGCTGGCTGCAGAGGAGCTCAGCTCCCATCTGATCCATTCCAGGCAGAATTTGCCATAGCATAAGGGGTGTGAGATTTGCATCTTAGCCTGGACCAAATGAACTTTGACCTCCACTCACAGAATCATCAAATCACAGCATGATTTGTGTGTGGGAAGGGAATTTAAAGCTCATCTTGTTCCACCCCCACAGCCCCACATGGGCAGGAACACCTTCCACTATCCTGGGCTGCTGCGAGCCCCATCCAGCCTGGCCTTGGACACTTCCAAGGGACCTGGGGCAGCCACAGCTTCTCTGGGCATCAGAGAGGTGGGTGGTTTTAGTTAGGATTGAGATCAGCCATTACCATCCTTTTGGGAATAACAATCTTACCAGGTAAGGTGTTCATTTCTGACAGAATAAATGTTTTTAGTGAGTTTCAGTAGAAGAATTTCTCCTTCACATATTTAAATGGTGATGGGATAAACACCTGTTATGCTCTAAGAATGTATTCATAGAATCACAGAAGGGTTTGGGTTGGACAGATCCTAAAGCTCATATGGTTTCTCCCCCTGCTGTTGGCAGGGAGACCTAGACCAGGTTGATCCAAGCCTACCATGAGTTGCTTCTCATGGTGGAAGATAAGCAAATAGAATTAAGGGTATTTAAAAACACAGTATATGAAGAAAAAATTGTAAGAATCTGATTAAAGTGCACATTCCTTGATAATAAGATTCCACTTTGGGTTTTTTTCCTGATGTTTGAAAATAATTACTCACATTTGATGCTGTACCAAACAACTAACTGTTCTGATTGGATTATTTCTTGTTTATGAGAACATAACCAAGTTAATTGTTCAGGACTACTTCTGCCACACTCCCATGTGCTTTGGGCTTTCAAATATTGTATCATTTATGAAGTGGGAAGTTGTGGAAGCGTTCAAGATGAGGCTCAACGAGGCTTGGAGCAGCCTGGGCTAGTGGAAGGTGTCCCTGCACGTGACAGGGGGGTGAAACAAGGTGTGATGGTCCCTTCCAACCCAAACCAGTCTGGGATTCTGAGAGACAGGCTGCTGAATTGGTAAAGCAGCATTCTGGCACTTCCACATGGATATCAGGGACAAAAATTTTGCTCACTGAAGGACACTGAGTAGCAATTTTTTGAAAAAAATATTCCATTTTGCAGTGGAGGTAGATACGCCCCTTGAGCCCAGACAACTCCAAACCAAGCTTCCTTCACATTAAGAATTAAAAAATCTGGGGGGGAAGACAGTAATTCTAAGGGTTTTGGTTAAGCCCAGCAGGCAGCCAAGCCTCACAAAGGTGTCCCTCATGATTCCCAGCTGGATGTGGTAGAGAACTGTAAAGGTGAGAATACTCCTGGGCTGTGATATAGTTTTAACAGCTGCAGCAAACCTGCAAACACAGGCAAGGCAAAGAAAGGGATCCCTTCCCTGCTTCCCATCACTCAGCAGATGGGGATAAAAAGCAGAGCTTGACTTGTTCAGTGTTACAGCATTCATCTTCCCATCTCCCTCCCTCATCTCCAGCCCAGCTCCTTCTGTTCAGTCCTCTCAAACTGTGAGAGTGGAAGGGTTGTGCCACCCAGGAGTAAGATCTTGGGTTTGTCTTTTTGGAGGTTCCTGTCAGCACATCTCCCAGCCTTTGGCGTCCCCCTGACTGGTGTCACCTGCCAGGTGCTGAGGGGACACACTGACTGGTGTCCAGGTCATTACTGACAGTGCTAAAGACAGGAACATCTGCTTCGCACAAGGATTATAATCAGCTCACTCTGGGTGACATGACTGACTGGCTTTTTAGAACAGAAATCATTTATTGCCTTGTCAAATTCTCTGCAAAGATGTGATCCCAAATCAATCAAGCTGTTAGGTTTGGGAACAGCGATGTGTAAAACGTAGCTGCAGGGGAATTGTCTGCCATTATTTTGCGCTATTTCTGCCCAACCAGAAAATTTAGAATTTGCTTCAGGTGAGCAAATGTTTTAATGAAAACAGGTACAGCTGACTTACTCCATCACTTCTGTTCTCTCTTCAGTTTCATGTGGTCCTTTGAGAAGATCCACAGGAGCATTGCACACATCTTCCAGGGCGAGCTGGTGGCCAGCTTTGATGAAGAATTCCGCATTTTGTTTGCACAGTCGGAACCTCTGGTTCCTCCAGCCAACGTCTTAGCAAAGGCAGAGAACACGTTTGCCATGGCTCCCTTTGGCAATAACATGCCTTTCTTCCCCAAGAAAGGCCCCCTGATGTTCCAGAGGGATGAGAGTCTCTTCCCCTCCTTCATGGACAGGGTAGATCCGGACAGGTACTTCCTGTCCAATTTCCGGCGGGATGACATGCTGCGGCACACTGTGGAGGGGTCAGCCATGCGGATGTACAAAAAGGTGGAAATGGAGAATTCCCAGATGGATCCTGTTAGGGGCTTCCTCCGTTCCAAGCAGCTGGAGCTGGATGCTTTTAAGAGACACAGTTTTGCAGAGGGAACGTTTGAAAATTTTGCTTCTGCCAAGCAGTACACCCGGCAGATGTTCATGAACAACATGGATGAGTTCAAAATCCAATCCAGTCATTTCCAGAAGGACCAGTTCTATCAGTACCAGTTTGAAAATCCCCATCTTCCTGGCAGACCTCAGGGATTCTTTGAGAGGATTCGAGGGGGGAGGCCGGGATTCAATGAACTGGAAGACTATGGAGAGGGACCCCGATACCCTGAACTGGAGCCCAGTTTCCCACAGGAGGGTTTCCCCCTACGGCTGGATTACGTGCCCTCAAATTCTTCCAGGGAGGTGAGACACGGCTCTGACCAGCTGAACCCCACGGGCAATGGCCCCATGGGAATGATGTTACGGAGGCAGAACATAGGACAGAAATTCATCTGCCAAACTTCTCCCACACAGAAGCAGAGCCTGGAGCAGCGCCTATTCCTCCAGGACAAGGATGAAGACCAGGATGACGACAAGAACACGCAGGAAAACAGAACAGGGTTACGGAACTGGAGGATTTCTTCGTACCTCAGCGCATACCAGTCTGAACCAGATGAAGGGCTCCCGATGCCCATGGAGTCCGAGGCGTATAACGATGCTCTTGGGGATCCCCTCACAAAGCACCCCACTGACCTCATCCCAGCCTTCAAACCCCCCACACCTTTCAGCAGCAAGCCACTGGGAATTGAGAGTGCCAAGGAATCTGCAGATTCTGACAGAGCAGGTGAAGAAACCTCAATAATGAAACCAGATGCCTTCAGATCCCGGATAAATCCCTTGATCCAGAGGAGCTCCAGGCTCAGGTCCTCTCTGATTTTCAGTGCTGCCAAATTAGATCAGCCCAACACCACAATAGAAAAGGTGCAGATGATCCAAAAAGAGCAAATGTCCAGTGAGTTAACAAAGGACAATGAAACCATCAAGACGGCTGCCTCCTCCAAAGTGGCCGAGCTGCTGGAGAAGTACAAAGCTGTGGGCAAGGACATGGAACGGGGCACAGTCACCCACACCAAAGCTGTTTCGGGTTACCTGCAGGAGGAATCACAGAATACGGAGAAGAAATGTACCAAATCTGTGCAGTATAAGATTCTGGAGAGCAGAGTGCTGGACTCCAAAGACTCCTGCAGTACTTACAAAATGCATGGAGAGTTGGACAGAGCATTTGGAATGGCTTCCTCCACCCCCCAGCTTGGGGACACGTTGAGTAAAGATCCCCTGGCACATCTTGGCACTAAGGTGGACAAGCTGTCATCCCGGTTTTACCCCATCGAGAGCAAACCTCCTCTTCCAGAGAAGGAGAGCCTGATATTTGTAGGAGACACTCAGAAATTGGCTCTTCCAGAGAAGAAGGACAGAGTGACCTTCAGAGAAGACTCTCCAAAATTAGTCAACACAGAAATGAAGAAACCACAGGTGAGGACAAGTACTACGTCCTCAGTTCTAGAAAGCCTTTCTAGAAGTCAAGGGTCTGACAGTTCTCTCAACAAATCTGAGGAAGACTGTTCAAAACAAGAGCAAAATCCCATGGAGTTTTTAAGAAAAGGGTCACTACGGCTGAAGCAGCTTTTGAACTCAAAAGGTGAAAAGAAATTGGAGGAGGAACCTGCTTCTGAGAGTGGGAAATGTGACAAGCAGGCAGTGGTGCTCAAACGATCATCCATAGGGGACTGCCAGGAAGCAATGGAGGAAGAAAAACCCCACAAATTCACAGCACCGCTCCCCCCCAAGAGCAGCCAGACAACGCAAGGGAGGTTCCCTTCCTCTACAGCCAACATCCTGTACAGCAGCAACCTGCGTGATGACACCAAGGTGATCTTGGAGCAGATCTCTGCCAACAGCCAGAAGAACAGGGCCGAGTTGGCCAAGCAGCTGCCATCCACCAGCAACCCTGACCTCTCCAGGTCGACCACAAGCTTGGAAAGAAAAGGGGAAAAGGAGAAAAGCTGCAACATCCACAGGTCTGAGAGCTTTGGGAGCCAGAAACGGAACCTGCAGCGGCAGCCATCAGAGGACAGAGACACCCTCCTGAAGAAGATGGAGAACATGCGAAAGGAGAAGCGAGTCTACAGCAGGTTTGAGGTGTTCTGCAAGAAGGACGAGCACACGAGTCCCAGTGAAGAGGAATATGACACAGATGCCAAAGACAAGAAAATGGGAAAATTCATGCCCAAAATCCTGGGTACCTTCAAGACCAAAAAATGATCCTAGAAATCCTATTTAATTCCATTTAATCACTGACTGTCACAGGGAAAGAAGGAAGAAACTTGTCTGTGGCTACAAACCCCAATGGCAATGCTCTTCTTGGTTAGCGAGCAGAAATGTATCCAGTATGAGCCTCCCACGGCACAGTTTCTCAGTAAAGTCAGGTGGTATCAAACAACCTTATCACAGTATGTTCCAAATAAACCAATTAAAATGCCAACGTGCTTAAAAAACAAGTCTCTGTTACTGTACAAAATTAAGTGATAGTCTCTGTTAAACCCAAGGAATATTTTCAGCAGACAAAACCATTCCACTTTCAGAAAAAAAAATGAAAACCAGAAAATTCAATACTTGAGTTTGGGCCAGAAAAGATAAATACATACAGACACACACAGGTATTAACTGGAAAAAGTATTTAAAGCTCAGTGGTTTCTCAGGTGCAGTTACACTTTTTCTGTATCTCGCAATGATACAGACAGACACAGGAGGCACCTTTTTGAAGGTTTACATACAAGAAAAATAGTTGTAATCAACATTTTGGCCTAATCTGTGGTTCTGATCTTCTCCAGCAGCACAGGCCCAGCTTTTGTATTTACCAGTTCCCGAGCCTGCGAGGTCTGGTTTGTTCCCTTATGTAAAGGGAATTACCTGCTTTAGGGGCTGAGCTGAAAGAAGCTGCTGAGGTGCTATTGATGGAGAAGGGCTTGGTTTTAGGAGGCCTTTTCAGGTGAGTCGGAGTTTAAATAAGCATCTAAAGTAAAGTCCTGCCTTGGACAAGCAGTGACTTCCTTGCCAGTGTAACTGCAGTTCATGAGGTGACAGGTCTGGAGCAGCTGAGAGAGCTAGGGGGAAATAACAGTCATTCATCACAGGTAGAGTAAAACCTCGGGGACAGAGACAAGAGCTTCAAGTTAATGAGGAGAATGTATCCAAAATCATCACTGAAACAGGAATATAAAGTTTCCTGTAGTCCCACGGTAGACTAGCAACACCTTTACGATGTCTCAGCAATAGTATCTCATGAAACTTTGCTTTCTGAAAGCAAAAACAATAAAAATGACCAATTATTCATTGAAGAAGACAGCCCTACCAACACAGCAAATGCTCAACACAGCAAATGCTGCTTGAAAGACAAAGATTTTCTGCAGTGCAACATAAAGGATTTATTATTACAACATTATTACAGTATTACATGCTAGAGAAGCTGTTAAATATTGTAGAAGAACCCACCTGTATTTCAAATGCTTTTCTACTTGATTTTAACAAAACCAGACCATAATGAATTCTGTTCATCTAGCCTAGAACAGTCATAGAAATGAGTGAAGGGCTGTAAGATTATCTGTGTATCTTCATGGTCTTCAGAGATCAGTTCTGCTCAAAAAAAGGCCTGTTCTGCTCAAAAAAATATCCACCATTTAGGCAGGATATTTAGGCACCTGCTGAAGAATCCTGGAATGGATTGGAAGGGACCTTTTAAAGGTCACCCGGTCCCAACCCCTGCCTGCCATGGCAGGGACACCTCCCACAGTCCCAGGCTGCTCCAAGCCCTGTCCAACCTTGGCCTTGGACACTTCGAGGGATCAGGGGCAGCCACAGCTTCTCTGGGCACTCTGTGCCAGGGCCTGCCCACCCTCACAGAGAAGGATTTCTTCCCAACACCCCATCCATCCCTGCCCTCTGGCAGTGGGAAATCATTCCCCCTGTCCTGTCAGTCCAGGCCCATGTCCAAAGTCTCTCTCCAGCTTTCCTGGAGCCCCTTTAGGCACTGGAAGGGGCTCAAAGGTCTTCCTGGAGCCTTCTTTCCTCCAGGCTGGACACCTCCAGTTCTCCCAGCCTATCTCTAGAGCAGAGGGGCTCCAGCCCTCAGAACATTTTCTTGGCCTTGCACTTGGCCTTGTTGAACTTCAGGAGGTTCCCCTGGACCCTGAATATGTCTAAAACCCACTCAAGTATCAGAATAATGCAGTTTTCTGTAGTTTTTGCAGTAATTCAAACAAGGAGTGTGAATTGACAGCATTCGCTGTTCTCAGGGTGTGAGAGCCAAACACGCTGTGTCCTTGCCTGCTGAGACTGGAAGGCAGAGGAGTAGGATTCCATGAGCTTGTCCAGAGGAGAGGAGGACATTGTCCTAAGCAGTGAATAAAGCATTTCCTCACAGTTTGCTCTCCTCTGCTGCCCTTGCTCAGTCAGGGGCTGAGGGATGAGCTGTAATTTTCACCTGTCTGCAACATCTCCACAGTCACTGCTTGGGGTTTTGGGGGGCCTTTGCTATTGGAAGGCTCTGCAGTGCAGATTTACTGATGGTTCCATAGGCCTGGGAGTAGCTGCCCATGGATGCCCTTGGATCACCCGCAGCTTCCACGTTTGCAGTGATCTGGAACATTTTTTTACTGGGCTTTAGAAGGGGACGAATATCTTTGCTGTGACACTGAGAGTTTCTGGGATTCTGTGTGAGAAAGAAAAACCAAGAAAAGTTAATAAGCTGGAATCAGCTTTCTGGAGTGCAAACAGGACACAAGTTTGGCTTTGGTCAGGACTATCCTCTCAGGAAACAAACACAAACTCAGGGCATGTGTAGGCTGATCTTCTCCCTCTTCTGCTCCTCTTGTCACAGAAAATTGGTCACAATTCCCTAAAGATCCTTCCAAATGCACGGGTACACCTGCATGTGCAGCAAGCTCCCTAATCCCATCTTAGGAAATTAATGGCTTCTCTTTCTCTCAAAACATTTCGGAAGGAATTCCAAATCAGAGGGGTTGAAAGGTGAGTTGCAAATGTGCTACTGGAAATGCTTGAAAGTTTCTGACAACCTGGGCTAGTGGAAGGTGTTCCTGACCACGGCAGAGGGGTGGAACGAGATGAGTTTTTAGGTCCCTTCCAACCAAGGCAGTCTGTGATTCTGTGAATCTGTGCTGCCTCCTTCCATACTCTTCCTCTGCCATAAGCTTTCTCCATCACCTCTGCAGGTGCCAGCAGTCACCAGGCAGCAGACAGCCAGCTCAGGAGGAAAAAAGCAGGAGCAAGAGGTCATTAAAGAACCCAGTGAGGGTGAGGACTTTTCCAAGGAAGCATGGCCAAAATCAGGGAAGAAGGAGGAGCAGAGGACAGGACCGACACCCTCACAGCTCAGCAACAGCAACCCATTAAGATCCATAGAATCATTAAATCAGAGAATAACTGAGGTTGGAAAAGCCCTCTGGGCCCATTGAATCCAGCTGCTCCCCCAGAACTGCCAAGGCCACCACTGACCCCTGTCCCCAGGTGCCACATCTGTGCAGCTGTTAAATCCCCCCAGGGATGGGGACTCCCCCCTGCCCTGGGGCAGTCTGTGCAGGTGGATTTTTTCCAACATCCAACCTCAACCTCTCCTGGAACCACTTGAGGCCATTTCCTCTCATCCTGTCACTTGTTTCCTGAGCAGATCCTGACCCCCCTCTGGCTGCATCCTCCTGACAGGGAGCTGCAGAGAGTGAGAAAGTCCTCCCCGAGCCTCCTTCTCTCCACAGCTGCTGCTGCTGCTTCAGACCCTCCCCCCGCTCTGGTGCCTTCTCTGGACACACTCCAGCCCCTCAACGGGCCCCTCCTATCTGGTTGTGAAGAGCCCAGACTTGCCTCAAGGACTGGAGGTCCCTCAGCAGTGCCCAGCACAGGGGACAGTCACTGCCCTGGGTGTCTGGCCACACTGTGGCTGCTACAAGCCACGTGCCACTGGCCTCTTGCCCACCTTGGCACACCTGGGCTCACGTTCAGCTGCTGTCATCAGCACCAGCATGTGATCTTTTCCAGCTTTCCAGCCACTCTGCCTGGAGCACTCTAGGGAGTTGCTGTGACCCAGGTTACCACAAGTAAGGGCTAGAAGTTAAGCTACTCACATTGTAAAGGTTCTGCACACTTGTAGGAGAGAACCGAGTGTTTGGCCATGTGATTTGTCTCCCCAGTCTCTCATTGTTGGAGATTCTGGACTGCGGAGGTGGTGCAGAACAGTTCCTGATCCCAGCACCAGGATTTGCATTTCCTGCAGTAGGAAAAACATGAAAGAAAGTAGGAAAATTAGAAGAACACAGAACACATTGACTGAGGCAGGGACAGTCCCATACTCAACACTTATTCAACAGCGTTTTGTTCTTATGTCATTTCCGTCTCCCACATCCAGCCCCTCATTTTACCATGAAGATTCCCTTCATTTCTTTTACAGTACTCATGCTCTCTTCCCCACACCAACACCCCAAGGTGGGTGACACCCCGGTGTAGGAGGGTGGCACCTACTCTGCACAGTGGTGTGTGTGATAGGGTTGTACATCATCACACTACTCTGTGATCTCTGACACACAGTTCTGGCCAAATCCTTGCTCTGGCTGGACCCTGCTGGCTGGACCCCAGCTGTGGCTCCAGGGTGCTCATGTGAAGGGTTTAGCACAGGGAGTGTTGGCTCTTGCTGGCCTTTCCTGGTGGGTGCAGCTACTGAGCTGAAACCTGGCAAAAGTGTGCTGGACTCAGACTGGCTCAGCTGAACATTTTCTCTCTGTCCTTGCTCCTTTGGAAGGCTCTTTGACTTCTTTTCAAGGATCATCTGCAGAACAGAAAAGCTAATTAGACTTAACACAGCAATACAGCAAAAAAATAAAAAACAAAGAGGAATACTTATAAATATCTGCAATTTATTTTACAGGGTAAGTAACAAGTATAATTTTGGAACCAGATGATCTTTAAAGTACCTTTCAACCCAAACCATTCTGTGAATCTTTCTCAGACATCATGCTTCAGAGATTTTTCTCTGCCCTGTGGGAATTTTACATGTAAAGGTCTCTCAAAGATTAGGATGGTACGGAACTGATCAAACACCCAGGGGTAACTGTGCCAGCAGGTACAGAAAGCCCAGGGAAACACAGAGACAAGACAGTGACAGAATCTGTTAAGTGCCTGCAAGAATGGCAGGTTATCTGGAGGATTAGGATTTGGGAAAATAGGATTAAAGTGTACCTCATATAATTTATTTCTATATTCTGCCACAGACAGCTGGACATCATCACCCAAAGGAAGGATCACATCAAAATCCAAAGAGGGCTCCCTGGAAGGACAATGGAATCTGAGGGAATGAGAACACATAATGTAATTCACTGACTGGAAACAGCATATTGAAATTTAAACAGGATTGTTAAACAATCTTGTGTAAACAGGATTGGAGAAAATAAAGAATTAGCTTTGCCATTTTTTTCGGTAATACATTTAAAGACAATTTAGGAGGTTTGTAATGTCTCTGTCAAAGAGCAGGTTTGTAATGTCTCAGAAGACATCAGGGGAAGCTGCGCACTGGTGTCACTCTCACCTGCTCACGTAGGGATGCTGCAGAGCCTCTTCGGCTGTGAGCCGTTTGTCAGGGTTAAAGACCAGAAGTTTCTTCAGCAGATCCAAGGCAGGCAGTGGAGTAGAGGATGGGAAAATCTCCTCAAATGCTACTCGCTGCCTAGAAGTCAGAAAAAAATGATACAAGCTCTCAGTGTCTAATTCCCAGGGAAGGCAGGAGTGGCAGTTCCGGGATCACATCAGGGTGACACCAGGCACGAGTTCACTCACAAAGTGTGTCATAATCACTGAACCCTAAAATGATTTGGCTGGGAAGGGACCTTAAAGCTCACCACTTCCCAGCCCCATGATCCCACACATCTAGACCTGAGATTATAGAAGCATACTTCTCTGTAAATTAAAAAGAAGAAGATAAAACTTTAAAATCTGGCTTTGCATTTTGAAATCCTAAATATAATTGTGAACATAATGAAGAAGAAAGTATCTTGAAAAAACATCAGTTTTAGGCACCAAATCTTACTCATACTTTAAATAATTTTTATTTAAGGAGACAACTTAGATCCCCTTCCAGAGCTGTAAGACGCTCAAAGGCAGCTGGAGAGAGACTTTGGACAAGGGTGTGGAGTGACAGCACAAGTGGGAAAGGCCTCCCACTGCCAGAGGGTAGGGTTAGATGGGGTACTGGGAAGAAATTCTTCTTTGTTAGGGTACTGAGGGACTGGAATGATTTCCTGGAGAAGCTGTGGCTGCTGCATCCCTGGAAGGCCAGGCTGGATGGGGCTTGGAGCAGCCTGGTCTGGTGAAAGGTGTCCCTGTCCATGTCAGGGAGTGGAATGAGATGAGCTTTGAGGTTCCTTCCCACCCAAACTGTTCCATGACTCAGGGGTCCTACCTTAGATGATCTGAGACACACGAACACCTCAGGCTTACCGGGAACTCATGTGGTTAATAACTGAGGCTTTGTACTCCGACTGCAGAGCCAAAATATCTGCAAAAATCAAAAGATACTGCCAAGATGAGGATTAGCAGAGCCACACAGTTTATGAAGGAAAGCCAATATTTGATATTAACACAGGAAATTATCTGCACAGAACTTGGTCGGAGATCTATGGAGGGGGGATGGAATATTTACATATTTTCTAAGCTGATTTTTGAATTCTTATTTAGTAATCACTTCATAAACTTGCATTCTCATAGCAACAGATGCAGAAGCACCATGATATCTGAATTTCTGATTTTTTCTCTAACACTGACATCCAAGATGAAGGTTTTAATTTCTTTGGAAAGGTGCCAGAATGAATGAGAGATACCTTCTTCCCTGACCCAGCCAGGCTGCTTTCTTCCACTTAACCCCTTCTCTAGATCCCTTTTCCCACAGCAGGGTCCTACCTTCTGGGGACGGAGCAGGGATGACCCTCAGGATCTGCTCTATTTGGTTCATTGTTGAAGTTCCAGGAAAAAGAGGCTTTCCAAGCAGCATCTCTCCAAGAATACAGCCAATGCTCCACATGTCCACACCCTTAGTGTAACTACAAACAGGAACAGAACAGAAGTAGGCAGAAGGAACAGAAATCAAGCAAATATTTTCCTGTACCTGGTATTCACATCATCTACATTGATTTATTTGCTAGGAAGCGTGCTTGGTGACTTCTCAAATATAAATGCTCACAGGTTTGAACTATAAATTGAATAACATTTGGGAATCATGAGACTGGCAAGCATGAAACAGAAAGGAGATTTATCCTACCCAAAGTCTAGTCCAAGAAACCATAATAGGAAATATATTACAGGGAAATGCTAGAACAAGGCAATATATTAAAGGTAATGCCAGGACAAGGTATTATATCTTTGTCCTGGACAAAGAAAGAAGATCCACGTTGTTCTTTGGTCATAATGCATGTACAAAGTAGTTACAATTACTTAAGAATTACATTTTTAAGCAAAGTAAATGCCAAACAGTGGGTATAGGACAGTTTGCAAAACATCCACATTTAAAATTTAGGATACTACCCTGCATCTATTTATTGACTTTTCTGTTTTTTCATATTTAGTTTAAAAAAAAGGACTAAGCCAGATTTACAGGCAGCTGCTTTAACATTTGATTAGGGAATATTTCGTGAAGGCCTATCAAAAAACACTACTTCAATTTGGAAAAGAGGATTTATGTTCTCAAGCAGAGCTTGTAAAGTTGTGGGTTTAAGGGAGAGAACATAGGTCTGGTGGGAGAAAGGGTGACAAACAGATGAGCTGCTCATGTATGTATGTCCATTGACACTCTAAGAACACAGGAAGGACATGTACATGTTCTTAAGAGGTTTCTGTGTTGCAGAAGTTTAATTGTATACTGAGAAAACAGACTGCTGACATGACACTGCATCTGGTGACACTGGCAATGAAAAGACTGAAGACTTTTAGACAAAAAAAACGTGCAAGTGGTGGTGAAGGGCCAGGCTCCCATCCCACCCCCTGTCCTCACTCACCGGCGGGAGGCCAGCAGGATCTCGGGCGCTCGGTACCAGCGCGTGGCCACGTACTCGGTGAGCGCGGGGCTGGGCTGGGCCTCGCCCAGCTGGCACAGTGAGCGGGCCAGCCCGAAGTCACATAGCTTCACACAGCACTGGGCATCCAGCAGCACGTTGGAAGGCTGCAGTGGACAAAGCAGAATTAATTTACTCTCTGAATAGCAGATTATTATCAAGGTTCTTTGACTAGTCTCATATTTGTATATTTCTTCATACTTTCCCTACGGAGACAGGCTGGGACCGCTGGGACTATGGGGAGAAAAGGGGGAGATCCTAGAGCCCTTTCAAATGCCTAAAGGGGCACCAAGAGAGCTCAAGAGGGACTTTGAACAAAGCCTGGACAGCACCAGGGGGATGGCTTCCCACTGCCAGAGGGCAGGGTTAGACGGGATACTGGGAAGGAATTCTGCCTGTGAGAGTGGTGAGGCCTGGCACAGGCTGCCCAGGGAAGCTGTGTCTGCCCCATCCCTGGCAGTGTCCAGGGCTGGACAGGCCTTGGAGCAACCTGGCATAGTGGAAGGTGGCCCTGTCAATGGCAGGGGGTGGGAATGGATGGGCTTTGAAGGTCCCTCCCATCCCAAATCAATCGGTGATTTTATTTAGTGTTCAACAGGAAACTGGAGTGAAGGATACAGACCATGACTGAAACGTACCTTCTGATCCCTGTGAATAACATTCCCTGAGTGGATGAATTTAGTTGCCTTCAGGAGTTGGTAGAGAATGTAACACTTGTGGATGTCTTTCAGCAAATTCCCCTTCTTAATCACAGCATGTAAATCTGTCTCTGTAATACACCAGTAATATATTTACATCAGTAAATATCAGTAGTATCATGAGAATTCACTATCAAAGTGATATCAAGGATAACTCCTAAGAGAGGCTGGGTTTGAATGGCTGCTGCAGTGCTGAGTCTCACCCATGGACTCGAAGATGAGGTAGATGTCCTTGTCATTCTCTGCTGGGATAACATCAAGCAGCTTGATGATATTTGGATGTTCTCCAAATTCCTGCACAGGGAAGAGACCCAGCTGTCACAATCATGTGTTTTGCTTGTGAATCATAAAAGGGGGCAACAACCTATCTCAGTTTGTATTACTGTGTAGAACAAACGTTAACATGCTTTTTCCTTCATTAGGCTTCTTCTGAAATAAACTTAAAAAAAGGATTTAAGTTTGTTCCATAGTAGGAAACCAGTCAGTTAATAAAAAAATAATCTCTGTTGAATGAGACATTAGTTCTAACACTCCTTCTATACCATTTGTAATAAAATCCAGTCCCCTTTATGTACCACACATTTCCTACTGAACCAAAGAATTATTGTGGCATGAAAATAGATCATAGTTGCCATCAACATTCATAGTTAAAAACCCAAACAATCAGAACATGTCCATCTGAGGGCTGCCTCAGACACTCACAGGCTGCACTGAGGAACTGACTGCATGGAGATCAGGCAGCACACAGAGATACCTGAACACAGGTACCACACTGCAGGTGGAGTCCATCCTCACATTTTTGCAGACTGACATTGACATTTCCCATGACTGACATTTGACAGACTGACATTTCCCATGACTGATATAATGGGATCATTAAGCTCATCCCCAGCTTTAACAGCTTTTATTTCCCACTTCTATGCAGTCAGGGACACCATAAACACTTCATAATACTGTGACATTTTGTAACATGTAACATCCAGGAAAGCTCACAAAACAACACGTTCACCTGCAGCAACCTGTGAAAACACTTACAAGGCAGTGAGCCACTGCCAGCCCATCACACACTTTGTTTTCATTCTGAGCACAGCCACAATACCCATCCAAATGATCTAAAGAAGGTTTTTACCCGAAAGGGGGTATTGTTCTAGAGATGCAGCTAAATCTGGACAGTGTTACTTGAGCGCTATTTAAGAAGGAAAATTTCACTGTCTCACACTGCCTTGCCCTAGAACTGATAACAGAAACTCATGACAAAACTTCAATCTGTACTAAAAAAACACGTTACCGTGGAACAAAACTTGTCAGGGCCAGTTCTATTAATCTTTGCTTAAAGAATAATAATGCTACTAATGCACTTATCAAAATTACATTTTAAATTGGCCTAAAATACACCCATAGATCTACAACTACACAGAACAGCAAACACAAAACCTGCAAGCAACCACCAGAGCATCAGAGAATCATTCACACCCCAGATTCTACAGCAACTTCTCAATTAGAACAATTGAGATACACAACATAAAACAATAACTAACAATAAATGACCTTGTGATCAACATCAAGACTGAACAAAGCAATTAATACGCACAGACAAACAAATTAAGACAAACATGCAGTTATGACTAACGGAGTACTTTTCACATCTTTTCCTTTCTGAGCCCTCAGTCTTGAACCTCAAGAAAGAGGTTTAAAATAGGAGGAGAAACTAAAATTATTAAAGTCTATTGAGCACCAGAACTTATGGAAGTATGGGCTGAACAGCACATTAACTTCCCTCTGCCTGCCCTCCGCTGCCAAGTGACTCCTTTCCTTCAGAAGAAATATCCCTTTTTCCCCTGCTCCTACTCCATCCATCCATTCCAGGAGTGCTGCACCTTCAGAGATGATCAAACTTCTAAGGGAGTTAATTTCTAAGGAACTGTTTATATTTTTAGCTTTAAATTTTGCAGCTTCTATTTCAAGCTTCAAGAACGACTAAAAAGTAAAAAAAAAATCATCTCTTTTCTACTTAAACTTGGCAGTGTTAGGAAATACCTCTTCTGTGAGCCCTGCCCCACTTGCGTCCTTAGAAAACCACAAGTTATAACAACATTATTCCAAAATATTGATGTTTCTACATGGTAAGTCTAAGGAGGAGTTGACAGATAACTGGAATGCCACTGATAAGGTCAATTATATCAAAACAAGAGCAGTCTTAAGTTATTCCTTGAAGAACTTCTCTTTTTCTTTTAGTTAGATTATTTTAAGTGATTAAATTGCTTACAGCATGACGGAGGAAAACAATTTTGGAGTGTAAATCCCTCTCCCACCCCAGCCATCCTCCAATCATGGCAGCTAAAATGTAAGAGAAACAGTTTCTATCCACAAAGCAGCAAGAAGTGACAGAAGGTGCTGATGTGCTGTGCAGCAGATACAGTGCTAAAAATGGGAAAAGAGTAAAAACAAGCACAAATGGAGAGTGTTTCATTCAGGCGGGTTCACCCTGAAAGGCTCTTTGCCAAGATGGTGCAGAAAAGAAATGAAAGACTTACCAACACTAATCAGACTGCTACGTTTTGGAAAACAGTGGGAAGAAAATACTTAGACATAAGAGATAATAAAAAATCAGAGAAGAGAGGGAACATGGACATTACCTGCAGGAACATAATCTCTCGAAATGTTCTCTAGAAATAAAGAAAAAACACTTTATTATCACCTCAAGAGAACAGCAGAACAGAGATGCAGTTCAATGACAGGGTGAAATCCACTCCTCTTTAGTACATGCCATGACACACAAAGCTTGATATTTATTGCTTGTTTTTCTCCCAATATAGCTGCAGAATGTATTGTTATGTGCATAATTATCATCTTTCAGAGACAAAAGTCCTGAAAATACCTATGGAATCCCACCACATCTCAGAACACATCAGGACAGTAATTTCTCACCTGAGCATCTGTTCTGTTCCTGAAAGCATCAAAAATCTTTTTAACAGCAACTGTTTCTCCTGTCTGGCGGTCGGTTGCTCTCCAGACAATGCCATAGGCCTGTGGGGAAACAGGGACAGGTGAGCAGAGTGCTGACACTTGCACGCAGCCTGGGCCTGCAGCAGAACCAGAACGTGCTCAAGTGATGGACTGGAGCAGAGGTGATGGGAGCCACACAGAAGACAGAGACTAGGCCAAGGAGACATACTCGGGAGACACACTGAGAGGGTTGGGGTTGTTGAGCCTAGAGAAGAGAAGGCTGCAGAGAGACTTTAGAGCTCCTTCCAGTGCCTGAAATGGCTCCAAGAGAGCACGGGAGGGACTCTGGACAAAGGCCTGGAGGGACAACACAACTTGGAAGGGCTTCCACTGCCAGAGGGCAGGGTTTGGATGGAATCTGGGAATAAATCCTTCCCTAGGAGGGTGGTGAGGCCCTGGCACAGGTTGCCCAGAGAAGCTGTGGCTGCCCCATTGCTGGAAGTGTCCAAGGCCAGGCTGGATGGGGCTTGGAGCAACCAGGTCTAGTGTAAGGTGTCCATGCCCATGGCAGGTGATGGGAATGAGCAGGCTTTAGTCTCTTCCAGCCCAGATTGTTCGGTGCTTCCAGGACTCTGTATGGAGAGCAGCCCTGAGGAGGACTTGGGGGTGCTGGTGGATGAAAACCAATGAAATGGTTGAAACCAATGAAAAGGGAAATGAGCTGACAACATGCACCAGCAGTCCAGACAGCCAACCATGTCCTGGGATGCACCAAAAGGACAGCCAGCGGGGTCAGGCCCAGCTGGTGCGAGGCTGTGACAGGCAGGTCCTGCTGACCAGTCTGGTCTCCCACTGTGACAGAGTGACCTGGAAGGGCTGCATCGATGGGATGGGATGGGATGGGATGGGATGGGATGGGATGGGATGGGATGGGATGGGATGGGATGGATAGGCTTGGGCCAGTGGTGCACGGGTTAACAAGGCCAGGATCTTGCTCTTGGGTCACAACAACCCCATGAAACACACCAGGCTTGGGACAGAGTGGCTGGAAAGCTGGAAAAGGACCTGGTGGTGCTGGTGACAGTGGCTGAACATGAGCCCAGGTGTGCCCAAGTGGCAAGATTCCAATGGCACCTGGCTTGTACCAGCCATGGTGTGGCTGGCAGATCAAGAGAGATCATTCTTCCCTGCATTTGACTTCGGTGAGATTCCCAGCTGGAGCACTGCATCCTGCTTGGAGCTGCTCAGTACAAGAAAGACATAGAGCAGTTGGAGCAGCTGCAGAGAAGGGCCACGGAGATGTTCCGAGGGCTGGAGGCCCTCTGCTCTGGAGCCAGGCTGAGACATCTGGGGTGTTCAGTCTGGAGAAGAGAAGGCTCCAAGGACAACTTACTGTCCCCTTTCAAAACTGAAAGGGAGGCAGTAAGAAGGATGGAGAGAGATTTTTTACCAAAGCCTGTAGTGACAGCATCCCAGAATTGCTGAGGTTGGAAAAGTCCTCCAAAACCACTGGGTCCAACCACTAACACAGCACTGTCAGGTCCAACACTAAACCTTTTTTTTTTCAATTAAAAGCTGTGTTGTCTGTTAAGGGAATGGGAACTTCTACCTGAGTTTTCCCTATTCTGGATGACTGTGATACTTGCAAATGATGATTACTCAGTCTCACTTGTAGTACAGATCCATTTTTTTATTTTAGGCCATAGTTTTGAATCTGGACTTTCCACAGCCTAGGAGCTGCTTTACCTTTGCAGAAAGGGATCACATCCCACTCAGAAATGCCCATTTAATGTTTAAATACTTGTACAAAGCAAAAGAGCTGCAATGTATGGTTCTAGTGATTAAATACTCATGTAAGGACATCAAGGCAGGCTTCCCAGTAACATGTATGGTCCTGGAGCATGGCATCAGGACCTTTGTCACGCATCAGGCTGTACAAACAGTTGTACAAGTACCTCAGAGAAGTGCTACAGTACTACCCTGCTGGCAACTGGGAAACAGCCTTGAGTTGTGCCAGGGGAGGTTTAGGTTGGATATTGGAAAAAACTCTTCCGGCAAAGGGTTGTGCAGCCCTGGCACAGACAGCCCAGGGCAGGGGGGAGTCCCCATCCCTGGGGGATTTAACAGCCACGTGGATGTGCACTAGGGGACAGGGGTCAGTGGTGGCCTTGGCAGCGCTGGGGGAGTAGCTGGACTCCCCAGGCTCTAAGGGCTTTTCCACCTCAGTGACTCCTTGACTCTGTGAACATAATGAGGGAAATAATTAAATACTCGTATCACCGCAATTCAACGATAGCAAAGAGCTGCCAGAGTAGTAAAGCAGGTAACTCGGGAGCGTTTAGAGACTGTCTGAAGAAACATATCTTAGAAATTACCATTGGCTTACGTATAAGAACACATTTTTAGGAGAAGATATGACTTAATGCAGCATGATTTGAAGCGATGAGGTTACAGTAAATGTAGAAGGATTTGGCAGGCACAGAGAGAATGTACTTCGAGACTCAGATCCATTTTACTATTTACTTTTTACAGTCTCCCGGAGCTCCCTTGGGTCACCTGGAGCTTCCACCGGGCCCTGTGCGACAGACAGAGTTCCACGGGCGCCTGAACTCCCAAACACCCCCTCAGCTCCCCTGGGCCGCCTGGAGCCCCCACGGTGCCCTGAACTCCGCACGGGCCCCCCGAGCTCTCATGGGCCCTCCGAACTCCCGCGACCACCCCAGCTCTCCCAGACCACCCCGCTCTCCCAGGCCAGTCCCAGCCAGGCACTTACCCCCTTGCCCAGGCGCCTTTTGATCTCGTATTTGCGGCACACGAGCGGCTCCACCTCGGGCGGGCTCATGGCGGCACCTCCCTGTTGGCTCCCGCTGCCATGGCAACGGGTCCGAGCACCGCGCAGGCGCACAGCACCGCGGGGCCCGCCGGGGGCGCCGTGAGACCGGGCGCTGAGGGAGGAGAATGAGAAGGGCGGAGAAAAGGGAGGAGAAAGAGCGGGGGGAGCGGGAGCGGGGAAGGAGAAGGAGCGGTGAGGAGAGGAGAGGGAGAGGGGAAGGAGCGGTGAGGAGAGAGAGAGAGGGGAAGGAGCGGTGAGGAGAGAGAGAGAGGGAGAAGGGGAAGGAGCGGGGCGAGGAGAGAAGAAGCGGGGCGAGGAGAGAAGAAGCGGGGCGAGGAGAGAAGGAGCGGGGAGAGGAGAAGGAGCGGGGAGAGGAGAAGAGCGGGGAGGGGGGAGCCCCTTGCAGGGCTCCGGGAGAGCCGAAGAGCGGCTGGGGATACGGGCCTGAAGGGACAGCACCAGCAGAATGGCTCCCACTGCCAGCGGGCAGGGATGGGATCTCGGGAAGAAATCCTTCCCCGTGAAGGTGGGCAGGCCTGGCACAGGGTGCCCAGAGCAGCTGTGGCTGTCCCTGGATCCCTAGCAGTGCCCAAGGTCAGGTTGGACACTGGGGCTTGGAGCAGCCTGGGCTAGTGGAAGGTGCCCCTGCCATGGCAGGTTGATGGGACTGGACGAGTTAAAAGTCCGTTCCAAGGTAAGCCATTTTGAGATTAAATGATA
>WBNO01007520.1:0-16563 GCA_013400575.1 Peucedramus taeniatus | reverse complement strand
CCGGAGGGAGCCGGGGCTGCGGGAGGGCTCCCCCGGAGTCGCCCGGCTGGGTCCGACGGGTGTTCTCCCGGAGGTGGACTGCGTCTCGGGAAAAGTGTTCTTCAGGGCGGCGGCGGGGCCCGGAGAGCTGCGGCAGCTGCGGTCGGGGGAGCGCCTGTTCCTGCTGCTGAAGAAGCACAGCCCGCTGCCGGTGTCCGGGAACAGAGGTACGGACACGGGAACCCTGGTTTGAGTCCTGGATATAAAATCGGAGGTGTTTGGTTTTTTTTACTAGTGGCTATAGTTCTAATTGACGCTAATCGATTCTGAAGTGTCTTTCACTCACGTGTGTTTTCAACATTTTTTTAACCTGAAAAAGGCTTCTAAATTGTTTTCAGTAGCTACCTTCCAGCCTGTATTCTTCTGGCACTGAATGTAAATGTGTATTTTAGAGACTCCCTCTGCCCGGTCCCAAAAAAGAGAAGAACACCCCACGGTTCTGGATCTCTTGTGTTTATTTTAACAATAAGTCTTATTTTCTGTTAAACAAAGTGAATCCCGACTATATCTTGTGTCAACTTACTCTTAAGTACACAGGTTCCTTCTAAGTCTCAGCTACTTGGGTCATGCTCTCTGTCAGTGTTGGAATGAAAATTTCAAGTTGGATGGATTGATATCTACCTGCTGGTGGATTTCTATTTGGGAGATTACCTTCAGCTTTGAGTATAAAATTTGATCATGATTCTAAGATTTTAAGTGATAACTAGGAAGACCTTTATTTTTTATTCTTGACCAGCTTTGATGTATTTAAGTGAGTTGGTCTCTCTGTACCTCATGCCTCTCTTGTAGCTAGCTTGGGACTACCCAGACGTATAAGTGTGTGTTGTAGGATTGAAGGCATGGTAATGAACGGGAAGCAGAAATTTTCTTTCTGAAAGAATAAACTTGTTTTTGCCTGAGATGACTCAAAGTAATTAATCTTTGTATCTGTCTTTCAATTCTGAAAAGTGTCCTGCGTCACTTAATCCTGGGCCAAGTGCTTTCTGGGGAGGGTGGCATGGTAGGCTGGTGCCCTCTCCCTCTGAATGACTCTCACAGGTGCTCTGGTTTTCTACAGCTGCTGAATGCTTGTGTAGAATTCAACCCTTGAGAGATTTAGTCTTGATTGTGCAGAGCTGGTAATCAGAGGGGTGCCTGTGTGGCTCCTGATGGGTACTGAGAGCTCAGCTGTGCCTCTGATGTCAGCTGCTGGTTTCTGGATTCACACATTACTGAAATCTGAACACAGCTGCTGTGAACAGCTGTTCTCAGCCCCTAGGGAAGTGAAATGCCAAGGCTGAGGTTCTTAACCCAAAACTGCTTCTTTCTTCCAGGGAAAATGCTTCATGAGATTAAAAGCCTTGTCATTGAGGAACCAAAATACTGGCTGGATATTATCTCTGTTTGGAGAAAGCTTCATGGACACCAGGGGAAAACAAACGATGGCTCTCAAGAAAACGCATCGGCTCTGAAGAGAAAGTCAGAAGAAGAGACAAATACTGCAAGTAAAAGGCAGAAAACGGAGCAAGTAAGAGCACTTGTGTCTGAGGAGTGTCAGGTGGGAGCTGGAGAGACCTGTGAGGCACCAGACAGAATGAGCAGGCAGGAGTGCTGGATTGAGAGCAGGACTTCCTCAGAATTCCCTTCTGGAGAGAATCCTGCTGCCATTGAGGAGTTTAGCTACAGCTTCAGAGTGTCTTGTCGTTGTAGTGGAGCAATTGCCAGAA
The DNA here is from genome assembly GCA_013400575.1 of Peucedramus taeniatus. Taxonomy (NCBI): domain Eukaryota; kingdom Metazoa; phylum Chordata; class Aves; order Passeriformes; family Fringillidae; genus Peucedramus; species Peucedramus taeniatus. Next base: position 14,818 of record WBNO01007520.1, on the reverse strand, counting down.
TACTGACTTCACAGGTATGCTGAGGCATCTGCTTTAAAAGAATTCAGCAAAAGTGAGCAGAGATGTGTAGTTTGATTGTCATTTCAGTTGTATTGTGTCTTCTGGAATAATAAACTTATGTAAGCTTTTTCTCTATTTTCTCAAAAAGCCCTTAATCTGCATTCATCTTAAACAAGTGGAAATACAAATGCTGTTTTTAATTTCTGTGCACTATTACCCTTCATGTTTTTCAAATCAATACCTTTTACTGAGGATAAGCAAAGGTAAGAGTTTGAGGTTCTGGGCCTGTGGAGGCTGAGGAGTGATTGGATAAGTTACAGCTACTTGAAGGGCCATTGTAAGGAAGTGGAGCCAGACTCCTCTCAGTTGTGGCAGTCTGGACTAAGGGGCGAAAGCCAGAACTTGCAGCTTCAGTTGCTTCTGGTTGGGTATTGGGGAGAACTTGTTCTTCAGGAATACAGCCCTGGGATGAGTCTTGGGAAAAGTGGAGCTTGGTCCTTGGAAAAGAGTGGTGGCATGCAGTCCTCCAGGGGTATGTTCCACCCAGCCCTCCTCCCATCTAGGCAGGTTTCTCTTACTGGAAGGTAACAGTAGTTTAGATTTTTTCCTACTAAAGCTTGTACCTTGGTGAGGTGAGACACATGAGCTTCCCTATGAGGGTGTTTCCTTAAATTTGTGCTGTGTTTGAACTGAGACTCTGAAGGTAGTCAGAGCTTTCTATATGTAATGAAAGCATTAAAAGTGTGAGTTATAGTTGTGCATTTGCAGGTTTTCTGTTGGGTAATCTGCCTTAGAGCCATTGGAAGTATTTTGTGCATGTGATTAAGAATTCCAAAATGGTGGCAGTCACAGAATATTCTGAGTTGGAAGGGACCCACAAGGATCAAGTCCAGCTCAAGTGAATATTTTGCTGGGACTCGGTCAGGACTGGAACTTCAGCCTCTCTTGCTCTCTCTCGTGTGTTGTTTGCCACATGGTGTGTTTGCTTTGCCCCTCACTCACCTGATCTGCCCTGTTGTACCTCTTCTGGTGTGACTTGTGTGAGTTATTCCCTTAGGAATAGGCTCTTTCTTTTCCCAGGGATTTGAGGGTTGCACACTCAAGGCTGTGCTCTGCAGTTCTCTGAATTCTCTGGGTTTTTACTGCCTGTGACCATTCTCCCCCTCGCAGGAGGTCGGAAGAGCCATTGGCATGGCACTGGTGAAGCAGTGCGGGTGGCGTGCTGATCTGCGGGACCCTGACCTGGAGGTAGGGCTACTTGTGTGCCTGTGGATGCTTCCAGAATCTCCCTGATTGGTTTTGTCCTCTGCTCCCTTTGCACGTGGGACCATGGCCTGTCCCTGCTGGTCTTTCTGCCGCTGAATTTACCTGGAAATCAGCTGGTAGTGGTGAGCAAAGCATGTGTGTGGTGTGTGCTTTCCAGAGCTCTGGCATAAACCCCAGCCTGGCTGCAGGGGCCTATGTGGGAGGGCAAGGATCCAGAGGAGGAGTTTCAGGATCCATCACCCTCACAGACTGCTGGGCTCTGACCGTGAAAAATGGAACTGACCTGAGCCATGGGGCATCTGTGACCTCTGGAGGGGAAGGGAGCAGGCAGCACGGGCTGTTCTCAAGGAGCTGGACTTGAGAATGTCACAGACAGGGCCTGGGGCAAAGACTCTTCCACAAATGACAAACAGCTCCCTTAGTGCAGCCTTGCTGGTGCAGCTGCCTGGAGACTTCCCAGAGGACTCCTTGCTCTGGACCAGAAGTGTTTCTCCAGGGATGTTTCTTGCCCTTGGCTTGTGGAAGCTGCTCTCAGCTCTGATGCTGAGGGATCCCAGACCTGTAGAAACTCTGGAGTTCATTTGCTGGCACTGGCTTTCCCACAGTGGGCATTATGTACAGCTTTGGTGAGGCTCATGTACACCTCCTGTTTTTGCCCAGATTTTTACTCTGAAGCTGTTCAAGTGCTGAGGACTGGGATTTTCCAGCAGCATCGTGCTTCCCTTTGTGCTTTCTGGGGGCAGGGATTGCAGTCATGCAAGACCTGCTGGGGAGCTCAGTCTTCTTTTGGGATGTTCTCTATGGGACAGCAGAACAATTTCTTGTAGCTACCTACATTTCTGGAAGGATTACTTGTACATAACTTCTGAGTTGCCCCTTGGTGGCACTAGTGGGGGTAATGGTGGGGTTATTGTTGTTGTTGCTTGGTTTGGGTTTTTTGTTTCTTTATTTGGTGGTTTTTTTTTTTTTTGTTAATTTTTTGTTTGTTTTTGGTTTTTGTTTGGGTTTTTTTTTTTTTTAGTTGGCATTTTTAAAAATTTTATTTATTTATTTTGTTGCTAGTATATGGTGAATAATATTTTCCCACTTGTAGTAAATGGATTTATAACTAAAAAATCCCATGTTGTGTTAGGGAAAAATAGGCCCCTTATAAATTCAAGCGCTTGCTGATGGATTCCTGGCTGACAAAATCCCCTTCAGCTTGATTAAGCATTAAATCATCTTTTAAAGTAGCATTCAGATTATCTAGTGGGATTTCTTCCAATTGATTGTTATTGCTTATAGTATGCATTTTTGTCCTTAAAAACTGAAATCAGAAGTTTGTAGAAGCATCTATGTCTGGTTTAAATGAGTTAAAGCTATTGTCATGTCACTTTGAGACTTTAAAATGTTTGGGTTATTTTTTCTTCTTTCAGATCTTTGTACATCTTAATGACATGCACTCTGTGGTGGGGATTCCTCTTTTCAGGTGAGTGTTCTCCCCACCAGATTTGTCCTGGCAGTATCAGAACAGGCAGGATTTGTAAATCTTGCTGTCCACCCTGAGTATTTATCTTTTGGTTTGGTAATCACTGGTTGTCTTAATTAGTCTTGTGATTTGCCTGGATTTTAAATGAACACACAGACCAGGCTTTGCAGGGAGTTGTGCTTAAAAGCAGACTTCTCTGTCTCTCAGGAGATCTGTGCAGTTCATTTGTTCCTTGACATTACATGGGCTTTTCTGGATGGTTCTGCTGTTGCTTTATTTAATTTTTTTGTTTTGTTTTGTTTTTTTTTTTTGCTGTCTGCAGGCTGTCATTGGCCAACAGAGAGTATATCAGAACAGCAGGACTGCGGTCAACAGTTGCATGGGCCATGGCATCTCTGGCTGAAATCAGGGTCAGTGAATGTTCCTTGCCAAGAAATGGGTCCTGAACGAAGGGAGGGGATGCTGCTCATGGGGGCTCGGGCTGGGAAGAAGTGGGGTGATTTCAATGTTCCATTCTCCCCACCGGCTGTGAAGGAGTGGGGTGATTTCAATGCCCCATTCCCTAGTGCCTGTGGACAGGGTCTGCCATGCCTGTGATGAGTGTGCTGTCACCTGCTGTTCAGCCAGGTGTCTGCTGTAATTCCAGGTGCTTCTCAGCAGAGCTGGTAATCCTTGTACAGATACATGTCTAAGTGGCAAGATTTTTTTTGCTGTTCAGTGACTAAGGAAATTAAACCCTGTTTAGTGCCGTTTTCCAAGGAAGTGTGAACTCTTTTCGCAGATTAATTTGGTACCAATGTCTGTCTGCAGTCCACTTGTAATATTTTCTCCTGAATGTCAGCTTAGGGCTGTCTGTAGTGAAGCTGTTGGTGCTTTTTACTATATTCCCTTACAAGCGAGTTTGGCCTGGGATTACCAGAGGTTGTTGTTAATCTGTGCTGGATTCAGTGGGGTTATGTACATCCCTCTGTGATTGTTGACCTGTGCTGGATTCAGTGGGATTATGTACCAGTGATTGTTGTTAACCTGTGCTGGATTTGATAGTATAGGGATAAAATGTTTCTAAAATCATAGGATATTCAGGGAAGTTGCAAAGAGGAGTTGGGCCTGGTAGACCCTGGGAAAATGTTAGGGTAGGCCCTGGAAAAATGTTAGGCTTTACTGGATCATGTTAAACTGCACCTGTATAATCATTTAATGACTATGGTAAATGATATGATTGTTAAATGTGATTATTGTTTGGTAATTGGATATAATTATTGTTTAATCGTAACAGGAATCATGAGAAACGATGTTTGGGGCGTTTGATGGAAATTACAAGAATCCATGCTTGGATGAAATCAATGTATACAATAGAACAATATAAGTGTAATGATTAATATGTAGTTATATAACGATAAGGGTATAAAAACATGTTCATCCCGAACCCATGTCGGAGTCAGATTTGGGTCTATACCCCTGACACCAAAGCTCTTCAATAAAAGCACCTGCATATAGTCATTCCGTGATTATGTGTTCTGAACGCTAACAGATTGAGTGGGATTATGTACATCTCTCTGTGATTGTTAACCTGTGCTGGGTTCAGTGGGATTATGTACCAGTGATTGTTGTTAACCTGTGCTAGGTTCAGTGGGATTATGTACCAGTGATTGTTGTTAACCTGTGCTGGGTTCAGTGGGATTGTGTACATCCCCCTGTGAGCTTTGTCCTGGCTGAGGAGTCTGTCTTGCTGGAGATGCAGTAATCCCTCTGTTTTGTAGGCTGGTGCCCTTGTGCTGGATCCCATGTGTGGGCTAGGAACGATCCTGCTGGAGGCTGCCAAGGAGTGGCCCGTGAGTATCCCAGTCCCACCTGCTGGACCTTTGCAAGGAAACTGGTACTTGTGGGACAGGGTTTTCTCTCTACCAGTTAGGCCAAAGCCCATTGCTGGCTGGAAAGGTGAAACCAAGCCAGTCTTTCTAGGCAGCTGCTAAAAGTGTTTTAGTACATATGAATGTGTCCTGCAGGCTGGTGCAGCTGGTGATTCACACTCCAGGGTTTGTGTGAGACAACCACAGGCTTCTGAAGCCTCCTGGGCTTGTCTTGGGGTCAGAGGAGTCGGTATCGTGGAACAGTCGTCAGCACTGGACACAGTGGGGCTGCCTGTAGCTGTCTGAGGCCTTGCTATTAGGACATGCTCTTGATATTTCTGTCATTTCAAGTGTCCTGAGCAGATGAGAACATTAAAGGAGAGAAGACAGCACATACTTCCTCCGTTCCTCTGTCCTCTGGATTGTGAATTGCTCTGTGTAACAACAGCAGGTGTCCCAGGAAGGGGGTTATCTTGCAAGAGCTGTGCAACAAGGCAGTTCTGAGAAGGGCTTGTAAAATAAATAACTCAAGTGTTAACAAAATTACTTTTCTCTCTTTCTGAACAGGAAGCCTGTTACTGGGGTGCTGATATAAGTGATTCGCAGTTAGAGGGTGCAGATTGCAATATCAGAACTGCAGGCTTAATGGATAAGATTGAGTTGTTGAAAGCTTCTGTGAAAGGTATGTCCGTGGGCTTTCCAGGTGGATGTTTTGTGTTTCTGGGATTGTACAGGTAGGTTCTCTTGAGGTGATATATTGTAGAGCTAACTTGCAACAATTAGCTGGGTGGTGACTCTGGTGCTGGTGCTAGTGAAGGGATAATTATTTGTTCTTCCTCCCTGCTGCCTGCACCTGGAACTTTGGTAAGAATGAAGCCAGCAGAAGACAATAAAAAATACAGTTGTCTGGCATGGACAGTAGTTGTCTCTCTTAATGGTAAATGTGTGATTTACCACCACAATACCACAAAGAGTATGTACCACGTGAGAGTTCCTTGTATCTTAGTGGAACACAGCTAGGGCAAAACCAAATGAAATGCAGCCTGTAACTTAAATTTACCAGGTGAGTAATGGTGAGGACTCATTAAGCTAAGCTGAATTGATCATGTTTTGCAGTAGGAGTATTTTGAATGATGATGCCTTTCTCCTGTAGGAGGGAATCTCTTTGCTCTTAATTCACAAGCTAGTCTGTAGAGAAGGTAATCATTTCATGACGTTATTCTGGACCTCAGAGTCCGAGGCTAAATGGTGCCTATATGAAATTCATGACAGGCAAGCTGGCTGCTTTGCCCTGTGCATGAGTGGTGAAGTGTGCATATTTTTTACCTTGCAGTATTTATTTCTTACTGGAATGGTAAGAAACATTATTTATTTTTTCATAAAAATGTAGGTTTATTTCTCACTTAAAAGCTGTGTTTGACTTTGGTTTCTAGGATAATGGAAGGTACTTAGCTGTCAGGTTTTCTAAACTGAACAAGTAGTTGGTGTCTCCATCACTGGTCAGAAGCTGATAGTTCTGCATGTCTTGAGCAGGGCTGTAGGTAACATGTCCTTTCATTTGCAGATAAAATTGGTACTCAGTTGTTGTGCTGCAAGTGTTGACCCAAGAATGGTCCAGGAGACATCTCCAGCTAGTTGTAGAAAAGTTGGCATAGAATCTCAGCAGAGTTTAGGTGAGGAGGGACTGTTGGGAGTCTTTAGTCCTGCTATCTGCTCAGGGCCATGTCCAGTCAGTTTGGAGCTCCCTGAGGGATGGAGGACCTCCAGACTCGGAGGAGGGATCCCAGCCTGGCTGCACAGCCTGGCACGGGATGAAGGACCCCCAGGTCTCAGGAGAGGTCTCAGTCTGGTCTGCACAGCCTGGCAAAGGATAGAGGACCCCTGGGATCCCAGCCTGGCTGCACAGCCTGGCACGGGATGAAGGACTCCCAGGGTCTGAGGAGGGATCCCAGCCTGACCTGCACAGCCTGGCACGAGATGGAGGGTTAGGGTTAGGGGTCCTGAGACCCCTAGGATCTCAGGAGGGGTCTCAGCCTGGCTGCACAGCCTGGCACAGGATGGAGGGACCCCCAGGATATGAGGAGGGGTCTCTGCCTGGCCTGCGCAGCCTGGCACAGGGTGGAGGATCCCTGGGATCTCGGGAGGGATCCCAGCCTGGCATGGGATGGAGGACCCCCAGGGTCTCAGGAGGGGTCTCAGCCTGGCCTGCACAGCCTGGCACAGGGCTGACCTTCATCACCACAGGTGCAGTGCTGCACCTTCCTTAGGGAAGCTGACCTCAGCTGGGGTGCAGAAGCTCTGCAAACCCCCTTCAAGGGCACTAGCTCTGACAGAATCCAAGTGATTCTGGCTGTAACCATATTCCTGGGGGGAGAAAAGGGGATAGAGAGGAATTGGAGGTGGTTCCTTACCATTCATACGTGTGCACTTGAGCATTTGCACTAAGTAAAGTGCTCACAAACTTAGCTCTCCCTTTGTGTTTTGCTCAATGATTTTCATGTTTAAGATGTACTGAGTGTTGAGAGGCAGCAACTAATTTGGGATCATGCAGTGCCCTATAGGAGAGTCCTGCTGCAGGGGCAGACATCCTCAGGAGCAGGGACTCTGCAGACTGAACAGTGCTGCCATGCATATGTCTCCTCCCAGTCTGTAGAGGGGTGATGGCTTCATGGTGGAGTTCATGAGGGCAAGTGCAGAAGGAGCTGTGAATCTGCATTATCCAAAATGTGGGTTATGTGAATCTGCATAACCCAAAAGAGCTGGCAGGCAGTGTTGAAGGGGGAACAGGGACATAGCTGCTGTGCATTTTTCAGACAGTCAGAGAGAAATAAAGACCTGCCTTTATTCTGCAGCATTGCCATTGCCTTCAGAAAGCTTTGACTGCGTTATTTCGGATATTCCATTTGGGAAGAAGTTCAAGACCACGAGTGGTGCCCAGCTCCTGCCAGGTATTCTCCAGGAAATGGAGAGGTACGTGTGGCCTTTGACACGCTTGGGGTTTGATGGAAGGTGTCACCATGGGGCAACACAAAAACGACACGGGCAGTTCTGTTCAAAGCAAACTAAAAAACTCTTTATTAAAACATCTGACTCCATATATATATATATATCTTTCTGAAATGCCAGTGTCATTGGAGGGTTATACTGCCACCTCCTAAATGTCACTGGGCAACCCAACAGTCCATCAGGTTGCTCATCCACCCTAAAGGAATGAAAAACAAAAAGTTATTTACATAAAGTTTGTGGGAAAGTTCTGTGCAAAAATGCAAACATCAGAAGGCTTGTTAAAACTTGAGAAAATCAGGGCGACAGAAGTGCCATGACAGCGCAGGCTTTGGAGGTCTAAGCCCTTTCCTTGTCCCTTGGAGGCTGTTGTGTTGTGTCCTGCCAGCTGTGAGCACCGATGGCAGCGCAGCTGCCAAGGGAGGATCCTGTGTGAGCCATGCTCACAAATGCTCTTCGCAAGGCATGGTGGCATAATGTTTTTGAGCCACACTCCAAAGTGTGGCAGAAAGAGGAGAGGCCTGCCTTGACAAAGTTAAAGCATGGCCAGGCAAATAAAGCTATAATCCTTTTCTAGTTGAGGCCTGCTTGTATAAATTCATAGTCTTTCCTTTTTGAGGTGACAGCCAAGTTTTGAGCAGCCTGCCTTGACAGGAAGGATCTCAGACTAGAAAAAGTGGCATGCATTGTCCTTGCTCTCCAGGAATACCTCACCAGCAGCCAGGGCTGGTTTTAGGTGTGTCCTTTCATCTCTCAGTGTCATTTGGTGGCAGAGTTGAGCCAAGCTAATAGGTGGGCTGCTTCTAACAGACAGTTCAAGCCATCTTCCCCTCTACTTCTTGCCTGAAAGGAAGCCCTTTCTCTAGGACTGCCCTTCAGTGGGTGTTGATCTCACCTGATGCAGGAATGTGGTGGGAAGCTCGTGGAGAAGGTGGCATGGCTCCACAGAATGGTGTGACAATCTTACTGTGATTGTCTTCTGGCCTCATTTGCTCTATTGGTCCATCCTAAGCAAAACATTCCCTTGGGAAGGTGGAGATGAGGAAGGGACCATTACCATGAGAGTCCCACTAGTAAACTGTTCAAACCACTTGCTGTAATCTGAGTCAGGATAGTATTTTTTTTTCCTCCTCTTTCAAAGCCACATATAATGTTTGGACGTATGCCTAGAAAAATTAATTGCAAACAATGGTTAATTTTCCTCTGCTTCCTGAGTTTGAAAGCCGTTAAGGATCAGTAAAACAGGGAAAGGGCAGACCTTTTAAAGTTTCCAAAAGGAAGGGCCAGTTTCAGAATTACCCTACTGTTGCCCTGATTTTCTCAAGTTTTACTAAGCCTTCTGATGTTTGCATTCTTTGCACAAACTTTCTCATGCACTTTATGTAAATAACTTATTGTTTTGCATTCCTTTATGGAGGACGAGCAACCTGACAGACAGTTAGGTTGCCCAGTGACATTGAGGAGGTGGCACTATAACCCTCCAATGACACTGGGATTTTAAAAAGATATAAATATGGAGTCAGATGTTTTAAAAAAGAGTTTTTTCAGTTTGCTACCACCAGAGCTTATCCGTGTCATTCTTGTGTCGCCTCCCGGGACGGGGGTGACACCCTACTAATCTGAGAAGCCCTTGCTGCATTGGGAGGCTATTCCTTTGCAATCTCAAAAAACCCTGGGCTTGATGGTGCCCGTAGTCCTTGAAAGAATGCTGAGAGGGGTAAAAAATGAGTCCATGAGTCCTTCTTCCCTGCTAACCCACTGCTAACATCAGAAATGTTTTGGAGTCAGGGCCCTGTTCTCCCGTTTAGAAAGAGGTAAGAAGATCAGGGACTTAAATTCCTCTTGGAGGTGCAGCTGAGTTGAGCCGTGACACACTCAGGTGTTCCATTGAATGCAGGTGGCATCTGAAGTGTCAGCAGTGTTGTGTTCTGCTCAGGCAAAGGGATGCCAGGAGGGATCGACACCTAACTTTTCTTTTTTCCTGTGACTGCCAGAGTGCTTCGTGTTGGAGGGACTCTGGTGTTGCTGCTGAGCCAGGAGCTCCGCAGACATGTGGATGGTTTGACCAGGTGTGCTGGAGGTGACCCTGCTGAAGCCTCTGCTGACAGTGACAGCGGAGCAGCCCGGAGTGTGGATAGGAATTCCTCCTCCTTGGCCCATGAGGGTGGAGAACCCATTCTCAGCAGACATTTCGGGTCTCTGCTGCCAGAGGGTGTCTATGCCGTTAGCCTGGGCAAGACTGATGCTTTCATACACAAATTCAGGAAGGTGTCTGCTGCTGGGAGCAGTAGAACTGGGTCTGGGAGCTGTCCCAGTACTGGGCTGAAGGGAACTTGAATGCTGAGAGGCTTAGGGAGCAGCAGGGCAGGACTCGGTGGGGCTCTGCTGATGCAGACAAACCCGCTGCCATCCCTTAGATGGCCTCACATTCTGTGGATGTCCCAAGGCATAGGCGGTTCTCTCTCTGGTTTTTAGGAGAGTGGAAGATGCCTACCAGTGTTCCAGCCAGATCTACTGTACTGGATACAGTGAAAGAGGATATAGTATATTGTCATTTGGCAGAGTCCTCAAATCCTTGTTTTGGCAAAGCTGCTCGGTATTGGGAGGAGTTTCTGTGGGAGAGAAAGTCTTTATCTGCAGAACTGCAAACCCAGATGTGGTAGCCCATGATCTTTGGGATGTCCACTCCAGTTATTAATTTTAAAGTAATATTTACCGCTTTGTCTGTTCTAACTATTCTTAGTGTTCAGATTGTTCTTAGGTTGGAGGATGGGCGACGCCCCTGAGATGCTGAGAAGGAAGGGAAGACAGAAAGAACCAGCACTGACAGCCAGAGTTGCAGCAAGTTCCAGGCCCCTGGGTCTGTTTGGTGTGTCTTGGGTCCTCCCTGCCCTGCCTCTCCCCTTCTCTCCTGCACTTCTGTGACACATTTTTTTTCTTCCCCATATCTTTTCTTTTCTCTTGGTCCTGTCAAAATAGGGCTTTTAGAACTGTATCAGCATTAAAGACAGGGCCCAAGGCAGTACTGAAATCACTCCTTTGGGTTTTAGCATCCTTTGTACAAAGGCTGAGATAGCAAAAACCAAAAATCATTGCATATTTTCCGTGAGAACTAAACATAAAGACTTCTCACAGCTTTCCTAAGCCATGTCAATCTGGAGGCCTTTTGGGAAGGGAAAATTAGGATAGAATACTAAATACATTTCTGTATGCTTGTGTGTCAAGTTTTTGACTGAAGATTACCTTAAAGAGCAGAGTTGGGTTTAATAATGTTATTTTGTTGACTTCAGCACAATTTCTCTCAAATGTTTTTACTGAGAAAAGTATAAAATGGGACTATATTTGCATTTTCAAACACACTTTGTAGTTGTTTATGTATATTTTTGCAGCTGTGCAGTCTATGATAAAGACTTTCTGTTGAAACTCAGCAACATTTTGGTCTAAAGCAAACTTTATTATGTAAGGGTAGGGCTTGGGGGGGTTGTTTTTATTTGTTTGTTCTGGTTTCTGGTTTTGGCTTTGTTTCATTTGGCTTGCTTTTTTTTATCACTGATGGTACCAAAGAATAATGTGTAATAGTAGTTTGAAATTGTTACTTTTTAAAAAACAATTACTTTGAACTCTGGCTAACTCCGTTTATCTAGCGTGGTTCAGTGTTCTTCAACCATTGTGCTTACAAAAACATTTAGAAATGTCTTAGTGAAATTTTTTGCTTTGGTATTTTAGAAGAAACCAGGTTAGGTCACATTGTGCTGCCCACGTGTAGCTATGAGACATGGAAGTAAGGTTTTGTGTTGTCCTGCCAAGTTCTTTTTGTGTATTGTAGTGCATTTACCTGTGTCCTAGGGCTATTTTTGGTTGCTTTTTGTTTTTTTTTGTATGAAAGCTGATTTTTCTAGTCTTGCAACACCAACAAAAAAGGAATGTAAATGGCACTTGCAGTGCTAATCGTCACATTGACCCTCATTGTTTATGTTCTTCGTTTTTAGAGGCAGTGAACTGATGTCTTCAGTCTGTTGCTTTTTGAAGTTGCTTGATGTTCTGTAGTTTACAGTGTTGAGACCTGAAAATAATGATGTGTGCCCTGTAGTCATACCAACACTGAAAATTTTCCAGGTGTTCCCTCTAAGTTTCTTTGGTGCTGAACTACAGATGCATTTAAAAACTACAAAAAAAAAAAAAAAACAACCATTCTGAAATTATGAGACTTGCTGTAAGTATAGATGAGTTCTTCTGTAATCACTTGGATCATATGTTATCGTATATAGCAGTCATACAAAAATAATAGAGCTGTTCTTCACAAAACTCTTTTTCTGAGGAATGGTGAGCAAAGAAAGCAAGTCAACTACAAATACAAATAAATACGTACTTTTTACATCAGTACTTCAAAATACTAAAATATGTGCAGCTGATTAGAGACAACTCTTTGGAAGAAATTAGAAGTGAACCCAGACCTTTGTAAATATTTGTTCTTGTACGATATACAACACTCTCTAGAGTATATATACTACACTCTCTAGAAACTGGATACATTAAAATTATATTTTAGCAACAGTACAGTTACGGTAATTCGCTATGTTCATAGAATATGTAAAAGCAGACTAAATAGATTCTCAATACCTTTTGGTAATGGATAAAGTTCTGTGTTATATATGCAAGAATATAATTTTAAATGTTAATGCCATTATGTTGTCAGAATTATTTTAGCTTAAGGAGAGTAATAGATTAAAACTGATTTATCAGGTATTTTACAGTCAGGAGCTGTAATTTAACCAGAAGTGAGGTAATTACAGATAGATCCCAAGCTGCATGTTATGAGCTTATAATTAGTCTTCTTTGAGTAGCATATTGAGAGATACTTGGTTTGTTACATATTGCCATTCAAAATATCCTAGTATTAAATGTAGACAGGAGTGTTATTACTGGCACACCGTGCTTGTGTAACTGTGGACATCATCATTTCTGAAATAAATTCAGAATTTCTGCTCATACTCATTTATGTATAAATGAGTTCAAACCTGTAAAGTTTCTCATATTTTTATACAGAAAAAATGTATATATAGATGGATTTTAAAATAAAAATATATCTATTCTATACAAGGCTTTAGAACATAAGAAATTATATGGAGGCCCCTTCTGGAGGGGGGCTGTACATATGTAAGTGGCATTATTGAAGTAACACCCTGCTGTCTGGACTAGTTTCATTCATTTTGTGCCTCCTTTGGGGATGAGTAAAAAGGGTAGGAGTTGGAGTCTGGGCATGATGATGCAATTTGGGGCACTCCAATGTCACTGGGAGAGTGAAGATGCAGTGGAGGAGAAGGTGAGTAGTGTGTGAGAGGCGTTAGGTGGGGTCCTGCCAAAAAGGAGGTTAGAGCCCAAAAATGCTCAGAAGTTTAGTGGCTGTGTTTGTGCAAAAAATACTAAAAACAGTAGCCTTCCTTAGCTTTATGTAAAAAGAATTTTTTAAAAAATTGATTTGAAACTACAGCCATGTATCTACTGTATTGTATACAAGGATCTTGGAGTGTAAGAAATTCTAAGTATAGATATAGAAGGTTTAAAAATGCAAATATAACTTTTATGTATATAAATCAAGGGCTTGAAAATAGAAGGAAGTATCTCTGTGAAGGCCATAGAAATAGCTCTGAGTGTTCAGAGGGTTTTCTGTCTGACACAGCTGGAGATCTCGGCCAGAACTGAAATCGCTGCTGCTGCCTGATCATGAGCACCGTGTTTGGTGTTTGAATACATGGGGAGTAAAGTAAGATGTGATGCACAGTTGCTGTCAAGTCCTTCGTCCTTAATTCCTGGCCATTCTGACAGTAGGGATTAAGAACTGTACTGAAGCACGCAGGGCACTTGTGTTTTCTTTTGACAGGGCTAATGTAGATCTGGCCAAGCTGACTCAGTTCAGCACCCTCAGCTCCATGCTGGAATACCACGCTGTTGTTGTGGAGGCTTCTAGGGAGATGAGGCATTTCACAGTCAAGGACAGCGTCCTCTCCAGCAGGGAGCTGCTGCTGCTGCTGCACAAGTGGAGCCTTGTCAGCAAAGACCTGCAGCTGCAAGAGGACCTGCAGGCCCTGGCTCATAAGTACGGAAACAAAGAATTGCTCAGTAAGTGCTGAAATACTTCAAGGAAGGCGTATTTTGTTGTAGCTGTTACAGACAAGCAGTTCCAGTGAGGCAAACTTCTCTGGAAGTAGTACTAATACCTTGTCTCTTAGCAAAAAAAATTGGCTACATCAGTATGTAGGCATTAATTCAGGGGACTAACAAGGCATTAATTCAGGGGACTAACACTTAATCTTTAATGTTCTCCCGTGCTCTGTCCTCATCACCCCGAGCCATGAAAGCCTCCTGAGTTGTTCTCATATAGACCTACCTTGTTTGGTCGAAAAAATCAGTATTTTATTACTGTGTGCAAACTCGGGGAAGATTTTATTCAACGTCTCTCAGTGGGACATTAAAGCTCCAATTTCCCTTTTCTTGAACAGTTTGAGAGACAATATTACTTACGAAATTTGTATTACAGACATTTTTATCTTTTTGAAGAACCAGAAAGACTGTGCATGTGTGTGCCCTTAGTATCCCTCCTCTCTCTAACACAGGATGGGAAAAAAAGGCTGCAGAGCTACCTAAAATGGGGTGCAAGTGCAATGAACTAGGAGACAGAGGTTTAGTCATGATGATTTATTGTTTCTTGGAGAACCTGGTTGATTTCATGATCCCCAAACCAGTATGAATAGATGAGTGGACTTGGGAATCAGGACAGTCTTCTTGGGTTTAAAAAGCTTTAATGACACTTCAAAACATTATATCAGACCTGGTTTAATTTTATTACGCATTTTTTTAGTTAAAAAAAAAAAAAGCCCTGATCCATCACTGCTGCTGTGATGTGCAACCAAAACCCATCTTCGCTCTGCTTGGAACAGGTGAGAGATGGAACTAAACCCCAAAGGATTTTCTGCTCAGTGATTGTATGTAAGTTTTTTTGGAAGTTCTCTGCGAAATCTGATATCTTGTTCTTGAATGTGGCCATGAGGGTGGTTGAGCGTGCTGGTCCAGATGTGCGACCATGCAGTGCCAGAGCAAGAACCTTTGAAATGTAAACCAGGACTTATTCAATTCAATCACGACTGCTTGCTGTGCCCAGGTCCTTTGTACAAATAGTGTCCGGGGGAAAACCAGAACTACACCTTCCTTGTGAGAGGAATAGTGGATTTGT
>WBNO01007519.1:62361-74936 GCA_013400575.1 Peucedramus taeniatus | reverse complement strand
ATAAATAAATAAATAAATAAATATATATATATATAAAGTATATACTTGGAACATGAATGTTTAAAGGCTTGATGGCCCTGCCTGTCACCTGTATTTGCCAAATCATCAGAATCGGTTAATCTACCTGATTTTTAAATTTTCCCTGAGCTTTTCTTATTAATTATTTGGAAATGATTTTGTATATTTTTAATTGTCTTTCAGTCTCCTGAGCATTTTCATAGCAAAAATTGACGTTAAATATTCTCTCAAACTTTAATGCAAGAGTCCAATGATGGCTAGAGTTGTTAGCTGCTAATAAACACCTGGCATTGTGAAAGGTCTGTAAATGACACGTTAGCCTCCTTTACTGGCTTAACTAACCCAATGATCCAGCATTAGGGTGTCTGTGTGTGATGCTGCTGAGGGAATTAACTGCTCACCACTCACTGACTTTTGAAGGAGTATAAACAGGGTAATAAGACATGATTTAAGAAACCTTTTGAAAATTAATAGCCAGGTGTATATAGTGCTTGATTAACTATTTTAAAGAGTTTGATTGATGCACACTGTCAGCAAATGCTCTATCTAATTGTCCAACTCACATTGTCCAAGCTCTTCGGTTTTATCACTGATTAGACATGTATGTTTGTGCATTTAGTGGTGTTTCAGAGGAAAGTCTTCGTTCAATGTCACCTTTCTTTCATTTGCTTTCACCTATAAGCCAGTTCCTCTGATACTTTGAGATGCATGCATGAATGATTTTGTGATTGATACAGAATCAAAGAATGGCTGAGGTTACAAGGGACCTCTAGAAGTCATCTGATCCCACCCCCTTGCTCAAGCAGGGTCACCCTGAGATAATTGTCTGGGACCATTTCTTTATGGCATTTGAGCATCCGCATGGATGGAGGCTCTACACCTTTTCTGGGCAACCTGTGCCAGTGCTCATTCATGCTCATAGTGAAAAAAAAAAAAAAAGTTTCCTGATGTTCAGAAGCAACCTCTTCTATTTCACTTCATTCCCATTGCCTTGTCCTGGTAATAGGACATTAGCACCGTTACTATTGGGTAACAGTCAAAAGTGTCTGACTGTCTCTTTGGCACTTCTCACTGCCTTCAGATATTTGTACACATTGATAAGATCCCTCCCTATGTGTGACATACCATGTATGTTATCCTTGTTTCATATATTTATCTTGTCTGATTGTGAAGGAAGACTGATGAGAATATCCACTCCTATCCTTGTTTCCTTTTATTTTTTTGACTGGACTGATTGTGTAGAAAATATTTAGTGATTGGTTTAGTGCACTATCTAATTCCGTTTCCTCTTTCAGAGGCTCTGAAACATTTTGCAGTTTGTAACTACTAGATAATGATGCAGAAAGTACTTTGGGAGGAAAGGCCACACTTTTGACTCTCCCAAATCACAGGGAAGTTTTCCTGCTCATAGGACCTATTCATAAGAGCCTGTTTCCATGATTTCTGCATTCATGGCTGATATGTGAATGCTAAAGACTCCAAGAGGATAAAATGAGAAAATGCATGCCTCAGAGTTGAAAGGCATGACAAGAAAATTTGCATGAACCATGAAACCATCTTTATGTAAGGTGAATCCTCCATAGTAGTTTACAGCATCTGGAAACTCTTTCTGTATAAAAAACACTTCAAGTTTATCTCTGAAAAATATGTGTACACAGAGAAAGAGAGAAGGAAATAAACTGTGTGCTGTATGTATGTATCTATCTGGATATATCTAAAATCTATATTGACTGAGTAAGAATTTCCCCTATCTTGCTAATGTTTATTGTAATTCAGTCACCTTTACTGTGCTGACAAAATGGAAACTAGTAATTCTCATTGCTTCTTGCAAGTTCACTGCTTTTTCCATTCATTCTCTGCAGTTGAATCAATTTTTTTAAGGTGTTGTTAAGTTTTCCCTTGGAAATGCTAATTTTCTGAAATCAGAAAATTTCTTCATTATGGCGTCATGAGAAATTTTTGATTGACTGCTGAATGCACTGCACTGTGTGCCCATTCAGCCTTGCAGAGCACTGACAGACTTGCCTGAAGGAGGAGGACAATCCCATGCCATCCATCCTCAGAGGGCTTGCTCAAGCCATCAGTGAGGGAGCTGGCATCTTTAGACCTTGTTTTGATCGCAAAAACTCTGTCCTGACTCTGTGGATTTTCTAAATTTTAATTTCACTGCCTCTTTTACAGAGTCCAGTCCCTTGGCATTCTGACCTTTACTTGCAACACTTCCTATAGTGGGGATAAAGCGTAACAACTTGCCAGATGTTACAGACAGATAGATTTGTCCTGACAATTCTGTGTTTTCACAGCTCAGAAGTGTTCACACTACCTTAGGCTCATGAAGGAGCTCCATGCATTCCTTAGGTTAATGCTGCCGAGTGCTTTTAATGCTCCTGTGATTTCTGTCATGATTAGCTGGAGAAAATGGCTTCTTTGGAGTAAAGAGCAGCAGATTTTCTGAAAGCAGAAGGATTCTGAATCCGAGGCTTGAGCTCACAGCCAAGTGACAGTGCCAGAGCTAGAGCTAGTGCCAGTCTTTACACAAATTTCAGACTTGTTTAAGTGAGAACTTTTTATAAGAAAGTGCCAAGGAAGGATTTTGCTGTTGATGCAAAGGCATGCTGTCTACAGGGAGACATAATGGAAAAAATCAGATGGGGAAATACACTTATACAGAGTATGTAAAATGTTTACATGATCTCCACTGTAACAGAGTTAAAAATCAGGTACTTTTACAATGCAACTGTTAGAAGTGTGAATGAAGTGTAAACATGCAGGAAATTTTTGTTGTAAATTCCTATTTCTCTAATATTTTTTTTCTCTAACAGCTTAATAAAACATTTTAAGGTTATCAAGGACATGATAAGGAGGAAAAATCAGATGTATGAACTGATGCAGTCTCACTGTGACATGCCAATAGCAATAATATATAGTGTGGCTATGACTGCCTATCATCATTTCTTGTGAATGGTGATAAATGCCTGTCATGGTTTTAAACCCAGCTGGAGATGAAACACCACACAGATGCTCACTCAACTCCTTTCTCCCCCACCACCCCAGTGGAAGTGGGAGGAGAATGGAAGTAAAACTCGGATGTTGAGACAAGACCAGTTTAATAATTGAAAGTAAGGTAAAATACAATAATAATGGTAATGATAATAAAAAAAANACAAACAAAAAACAAACAAGCAAGTGAGTCACTATGCAATCTCTCACTGTCTGTTAACTGGTGCCAGACCTCACTTGCCCAGCCCAGACTGGTCTCTCTTCCAGGTAACAGCCCAATTTACAGAAATGGCATGGTGTTCTGTGTTGGCCAGTTCAGGTCACCTGTCCCAGCAATGCTTCCTCACAGTTTTTTGGTTTTGTTCTTGATTTTCTTTTTGCGTACCTCCTCAGTGGCAGAGCATGGCACAAGGAAAGAAGAATACTTTGACTTAGGATAAACACAACTTAGTGTAGACCCCAAAACATTGGTGTGATTGGACACATTCTCATTCTGAATCCTAAACACAGCACTGTAACAGCTACTAAGAAGAAATTTATCCCAGCTGAAGGCAGGACAGGAACAAATGAGTTCAGAAATAAAGTGGCACTCTAGCCATTCTGACTTAACAGACAAAATCCTGCCATGTTAAATGTTTTAAACATTCTGGTTTGTTTTGTTTCTCTCATAACTCTAATGAAAATATATTTAATGTTTAGGGTTTGCATTGTTTCTTTTTGTGTGTGTGTCTTTCCCCCTTTCCTCCTGCCCAGTTCTGAAGAAAATATATTTTGAAGGTGGTTGTTTCCAGTATTTACCATTCAGACACTTGGCTGATGTTTGCTCACCCTTTGGATCAACATCTGTCTAGCAGCTTTTAGTGTGGTTGCTTGCCATGTGGTAGAGAATGAGTTCTCCTTCCAAAACCCCTCTTGAATTTGGGTTTCTTGTTCTTGCTGGAGGAAATCCCAGGGAAAAACAGCAGGAGTGTGAATCATGCTCCTGGAGGCGTTTTTGAAATGGGAGCTTTGTGAACGTTGTGCTGTGCTGCCTGCTCTCCCAGCACAGCAAAGCAGAAGCTGTTGAGAGTAGGAAGAAACAAGGAATTTGTCACAGGTAACACAAAGATTTTTGAATGAGGTTTGTAAGGGGTAATTGATTCCACAGTGGCTTTCCCAAACAACAGAGAGGATAATACCACGGGGCTCAGCCACTTCATCTGAAATGATGAAATGCTTTTCAACATTAAAAGGTTGTGAATTTATTTTTCTTGAAATATACTGTTCTATAAGGATTTCAGGTTTATTTATAAACAATATTAGCTCCTGAAAATAAATCTACCAGACTGTTTCTGCTCAACACTCTGGCCTCTCCATGTAAGCCATTCTTCACTGCATTGCTTTTTTTGTTTACCTTTGTGTTTATGTATGCATTAATGCAAAGAGCTTAAATTAAAACTAATATGACATAATCTATTGTTATTTCATCAGGTTAGTCCCACAGGAAAAAAGCATGTTTCTTCTCCTTAAGCCTATAGCATCAATAAAGCAAGATGGAACTTTAAAAATTAAACTGAAGGAACTTTAGTTGTCTAAATTAATTCCCATTCAATTATACTATTAGTTTGCACAGATTGAAGTTTTAGATTTTATTCAAGATTATTACTGCAAAATAAAAACAAACAAATACAAATAGTGAAATATGTTGACAGCTTAAACTTGCAGGGTTCTTGGAGCACTCATGGCTTTTATTATTAATTTATTTCCTTGGAATAACTGAGATGCTGATAGTAATAAATTGGTATTACTTTAGATCATTTGAGACACGATTTTCTTTGTTCTAACGAAAGTAATTTTATTAGTGTCAGTTTTATTAGTTAAAGAATTCTTTAGACATATGCTTTTAGTCATTCAAAGTTATCATTAGCTTAGGTTATCCAGCTGGAAATTACAGCCACAGTGTGAGACAACGTGGACTAATGACTACAGTAGAACTTGCAGAACTGGGAAATATGCATTAATAAAACTTCAGCTTATTCCTGCTGGTAAAGATATGTTTCTTTAATCCTTTATTGACTTGATTAAAGCTAAGTTTCCATGCAGTAAAAATTATTTATCTTGGGGAAATAAAGGTAATTAACTTGGAAAATTATTATAGGAAACTGAGATTCACATAAGTGGGTTGTTCTGAGATGAGTTTTGTGTGTGTCAAAAGGTTTCAAGTAAGGTGTAAAAGCAAGCAGGAGTCTCCCTGACTTTTATTCCTGGATCTTGTGTGGTATACTGTATAGCTGTTGATTTTGTTGATATCCTGGTGTTTGGCCTTTGGCTTATTCTTGTATGTTGCTATTGATATTGTCAATATTCTGTAAATGTACATATAAATATTTTAATGCTATATAAATTTAGAGAGTGAAACAAGGTCAGTACATGGATGCATTCCAGCGTTAGTGGAACCTACAAAAGAGATACTTGTACCATGTTTGCTATTTCTTCTGCAAGGGCCCTGTAGAGAAATAGTACACATAGAAATTGTAGGTACACAGTTTGTGGTGATTGGGAGTGGGGCTGTGGCTGAGCCTCATCCCCAATGGGTACAGCTGTGAGAAGCATTGACAGCAATGAGCCATGGAGTGCCCAGGTGCGCTGACCAACCACCAAAGGGAACAGAGGGCACACAGGTGCAGTGCATGAACATCAGGGGTATAAAAGGTTGAGCTGAAGGAGAAGAATGGCAGATGCTTGCAGCCTTCTGAAATGACAGGCTGTTGCTCTGTATGGGCAGACATCAGAAGCCTTCTGATGAGGTAAGGTGTTACTTTGCATGGGCAAATGCTTAAAGCCTTCTCATATTGTATGATGATACTCTGTGTTTTGTGGCCATCTCAACTGTGGCATGTGCTGTGACAATTGGGTTAACTGTATTTTGAAGCTATGTTGACAGATTTGAGGCTAAGTTAAATGTTCATGGGGGTATAGACACTGATGAATGTCTAAAGGACATGTCTATGTGTTGGAGAAAAATGTGTTGTTACAGCCAGAACATGTCTGTCAATTCTATCTGTTTTGGTATGACACCTACTCTTTTTGTATCTTACTGTTTATTTAATTTATCTATAATTTTAATATAATTTTTTTAGTTGGTGATACATATTTATATTTTCTCATTTGTCATTAGTCAACATATTTGTAACAACCTTGAACATCTTTCATTTTTCTTTGCCCTCTGCAGCTGTAGAAGGAAAAAATGCATTCTTTGTTACCTTAAGCAACTTACAGCAAAAACCGCAAAATCTAAAAAATTTTTCACTGACAATAAAGAATTTTGAAAATAGACTATGAAGCTTGTTTAAAAGTAAAACTTGTTTAAAAAGTACAACGCAAGAAAATCCTGGTTTCCTGGTATATGTAAAAGGCCAGACTATTCAAGTTTATATATTTTCCTCACTTTGAAAGTAATGGGAGTTAGATAGCTAAGTGCCTTTTGAAGTCTGACCCAAACATCCTAGGTGAAAATTTGTCAGAATCTCAAGAAATGCTGCTTATTTTCCCCCTTCCAGCTCTGTGACTTTAGAATAGCTGAACTGAGGTCAACAATTAAAGCGCTTCAAGTTGTGTGTGGAGGATTGTGTTTGTCTTGAGGAAACAACACTGTAAATGTAAATTTTGCTCTGTTTATTTTCAAAGTACTCATCGTCAAAGAGTCTCTCAATGACTCAAAAACTCCAAGGAGCTCATTGTTCAGACTTGTCCCTCTGTTATAGACAGAAATACTTGGATTTAAAAATCTTAAGCAGGGGATATGTTTGTTTACATCTATGCACCTGGTCAGTGATTAAATTGCAGCAAAGTTCATGATTGAGATTTTTGTGTGAAAAGTTATTCCTTCTTCTGTGGAACAAAGTAGCTTAATAAGGAGAAAACATCTGCAAAATGAATTCCACAGTTCCTTTTGGAGAAATACTCCAAAGCAATACATTACACTTGAAAGTTGTCTTGGTTTGAAAGACAGGTACTTGCCAGCAAAAAGAACTGCAGTCTCCCTTTGAATAGAGAATTCTATTCAAGTCAATATCATTAATATTGAGAGAATTCCCCTCCCTCAGATTATTATAATTTTGCAATTGGAGGCTCTCAGGCAAAGATTTGGGAGTGGGAATAACAGTTCTTTACTAGGAATATTAGACAAAGCAAAGGAAAAATACAAATGTAATAGCACTAAGAGACAAGTAAAACAAAAACAACAAAACACCAGAAAATGCCCTGACAGAGTCAGGGATGTGACCTGATACCCTGGGTGTCAGGGTGTTAAAGCAGTACAGATGAAATCCTCCTTGAGTAGTCGATGCAGTTCTGTGAAGTGGAGATGGTCCTGTAGGAAAGTCCAGTGGTGACGAGATGAGTCCCGTTTTCTTCTGGAGAAAAATCCAGTGCAGGAAAAACAAGGAGGGCTTCTAGTACTCCCAAGTCCTTTTGGAGCGGTGTCCTCCGACTGAACTGTCCTGTTCCCTGCTGTTCCCCAGGAGCAACTTGCCGCCCCCTTTTGTTTCAGTAAGTATCCATAAGTATCCAGCAATTAGTTACCTAGCAAAACCACCAGGAAAAACTTCCACAAACACAAAAGAAACAGATCCAACCCCCAACAAAAGTTAAGATTTTTTCTTCTCTGATTTTATGGGCTGAGACTACTTGAAGTTGGTATTTTTTTTCAAGCATATCCTGTCTTTGGTATATTTTTAATGATTTCTGTGTGTATGTGTATGTGTTACCCAAGGTCTTAAAAGGGACTTCAGCATTTCAAGATCTGTTTCTCAGCCAATAAAAACCAATATCCTAACACATTTTTTTAAAAGATAGATCCTTTACTACTTGTCCCTCACTATATATATTATAGGAATTCTTTGGACCTCAGAGAGAACTTGATTTTTGGTACTGAATTAAGAAGTAATTCTATGAAGAACTGAGCAAGTAATTCAGTTGAATACTGTCTCTAAAAAATCTTTATATATTGTGTTTTTTTGACTGTATGAAGCATGGTTATATTTTTGTTGTTATCATGGTTATTCTACTATTTTCATCTCTTTGTTACATTCTTCATCAGCTTCAGCAGCAGTTATGTATGCCCCAAAGAACATAAATGATCTGAACTTTATGTTAGCACAATCGCCATTATTTCTTTTTTTCCTTGTGCTATATAGAGTTTAAAACACACTAGACTGTTGTACAGGAAGGTTGTAGTCCCATTTGAACAGCAACTTGATTTTATAAAATATTTACTCTGCTCTTTTTCATGTCCTGAATTGTTTTGTCCAGGTGACCACTTACTGCTGTTTTTTCTGGTTACATACCATCTTAATTGAATGGAAGGTTTGTATCATTTTCTTTCTCCTAAGTGCAAATTTCTGGGGCTCTTGGCTCATCACTTTTTTCACTGACCATAATCACTTAATCTATTGAATTGGAATTTCCTCTGAAACTACTTCTCCACATTTGACGCAATGTCGAGTGACTCTTGTAAAAGTAGAGCATGTCCATTTTATGTTGTCTTTTCTTGCGTGCAATGGCAGTGGTTCAAAAACACTTCTCAGATGGCCCTAGTCCAGGTGGAGAGCGAATTGTTTGTATTCCATTCCCACTGAGTCAGGAGAGCACTTGGCTTAGCACATGAGAAAATAAGGACCACGAGGAGTCTAACCAAACTGATGAAATAAGATGGTTCAGAAAATTGCAATATCCAAGAAACAATTCCCTAGCCCACACTTGCCTTCAGTGTTATGCTGTTGCTTAGAAAAATCATAGACTCCAATCTTTAGTTGTTTATTAAGCTAATGCATCTGCAGAACAAAGTAGAATATTTCCATTGGAAGGGACAAAAATGATCATCCAGTTCAACTTTTATGCAGTCCATTTCAGGGCTGCATAAAAGTTGAAACGTTGTTAAGGACGTGTTGTCCAAATGCTTCTTGAACACTGACAGGCTTGGGGATCGATCACCTCTCTAACAATCTTCTTCCAGTGTCTGAATACCCTCTCGCTAAAGGAATGCTTCATAATGTCAAGTCTAACCTTCCCCTGGCACAGTTTAGAATTTTTTTCCTTCTGTCCTATCAGTGGGTAGCAGAGAGAAGAACTCAGGATGTCCCTCTCCATGTTCCCTTCTCAGGAAGCAGCAGGAAGGATTGAGGTCTCCTGTCACTTTTTTTTTCCTCCAGACAGAGAAACCTCCTTAGCTGTTCCTCATAGGTCATTCCTTCCATCCCTTTCACCAGCTTTGTTGCCCTCTTCTGGACTGTAGACTTGTTTGTTTGGGTTTTTTTGGAGAATACAGTTTAGTTTCCTTTTGGGAATGACAAAACTAAGCTTTAGCATTACTGCTAGTTAGGTTTGGTTTTCTTTTAATCAGTAATTTTTCTGTCAAGTTATTTCTCATACCTGTTGTTTACTGCTGAGACTACACTTGTTTGTGTTTGATGGTATTGAGGGGATTGATGCTATTGAGGGGTTTGCCCAAGTTTTGCTTGAGTTTAGCTGCCTCAGAATTTTATATTGCATATTTACTTATAAGCATATGGGGTCTTCAACATCCCCAAGTCCCTCAATTCTTTTCTCTTTAAAAGCCCCACACGAACAATTTATGTCAAAATGTCACATGCATTGCACCATTATTTGACTGAAATAATTAAGTGGAAATAAACCAACTGGAAGTTAAAGAATAGACATTATATATATAACAGCGGCTTTAGAAGGTGAGGAAAACTTTATTGTAGCCCACAGCACAAGCAGTTTTCAAAAACATAGGTTTTCACAATGTTCTGTAACTGTTAGGAAGTAAAGTAAGAAACATAACATGACAATGTCTTTAAACCCGCATCCAAAAAAACCCAAAAAAACAAAAGAAACTCCTCACCTCCAACCCTAAAAGTTGAGCCAACCCTATACAATTTGTTCAGAGTTAACTTCATTGAATTTCTCTGGTAGGCTTCTCTTGAGTTTCATTACAGAAGTGAGTGAGCTGATGTACTTAAGCATGTTAAAATATGGATGGGAGCAATTTCACTCCATTAACATTTAAGCAGTGCATTGGAACTACAGTTGTACCTTACGGGATGGTATAAGTCATGGTATAAGATAATAGATGAATTATGAAATAAATTTGGTCTCTGAAAGGTATTCATTTGATCACTTTTTTTTTTACAGAATTCCTACACTTCTTAGCAAAGCCAGTGAAGTTATTTTTTAGCCATCAGAGAACAGGAAGGACAGAAGTCTGCTAAGCAACCTCTGCTATGCTGCATTCCAGGCTACAAAAGAGCTGTTTAATTGGTAAGCAGATCTTTCCCATTTAATTCTAAAATAAACAGGAGCATGGAGGTGGAAAAAGCTGATGAAATTCTTTAGAAAGGGAGGAAAGAAGGAATTCTGCTGTATCTGAGTTGTACCATAGCATCTATTAGTGAAACCATTTGTTTCAAGCAAGCTGTGAGATTTTTGGTTATGAAATGTGTTGCAAATGCTTAAGAAAAAAAACCATGTTCTGTAGAAAGAGACTTGTCAGAAAAGGATGTCTGGAGCTACAAGTCATTTAGTTTAGCTGTTTATAACCAAGGAAATGAAAGGAGTACCAGAGACTACATACATTCCCTGCAAGTCTTATCTGAGAGGGACTTAAGGTAATATACTGATGAGTACTATGGAAAATTCTTGAGTTTAAATATGCCTTTTTTGTCTCAGGCATTGCATTTCTGTATTCATAAAGCAGAATGAAGTAAGAACCACATTCAATGCATAAGGAATTCTTTTCTCTTTAGTGTAAGTCTGCATTGAAAGAGACACAGCATCCAACCACCAACATCACTTTTCCTTTCTCTGTGTAGGTCAATTTATTCATTATTTGTGGAAACTGGTCAGTATGTATTCTTGAAAAATGCTGTTTATCTCTAAACTTTAGTAAGAAAATAGGAAAGCAACTCTCAAGAGTTGGCAGAAACCAGGAATGCATGAAATAATGCATAACTTTGATTTTATTTTTCTCTAGTAACAAATTGACACTGCTTTCTCTGTCAGGAGCAGAGAATGTGCAGGATCTGGCCCTTGTTCAGGAAAGCCACTTCTTAAAACTTGATGTACTGAAAAATTTCTCTGCCCCTCTCCTTCATATAATGCTTCTAAAATATTTGAATGGTGTATTTTTGTGTTGTTGAAATTACAAACTAGATGCTGAAGCAATCAAAGGTTGAAGTGTGCTGTTGAACATGCATGTATTAGACCTGCAGGGGTAGGTAGAACTTTCTTACACAAATACAGTGACTGAATTTAGTTCGCAGTGTGTAAATGGACTGTTGAGAAGATTTTTATGTTGCACCCTGATGTCCTGTAATGCATTCATACTGTGATGCTCATTTGTTGTGCCATAGTTCTGTTGTATCCCTGGGAATTTTTTCAGTGGCCTTCATCTACAGATGAAGAAAAGCAGGCTATGTTAAATAAATACAGTGGGAGTTTTTCAAATGACTAAGAAATAAATTAAGTAATCAGCATTTCACTTGTGGTACAAAAATGGATGTCATTAGAAACACTACAGGATAGGTTTGCAGCATATGAAGACTCTGAGTAGCTGCAATCTTTAATAATGATGAGAGTTGCATATTTAATTCCCTGTGTGCCTTACTGAGAATTAGTTAGTGGCTGTATGGGACTTAAGATCAGCTAAAGCTGTCTGCAACTCCAAGTTTTAATTTCCTAAAGTTGTGAATACTTTTTTTTTTCTTTTGGCTTACGGATCTATAGACACTCTGCTCTGATATTATACATGCAAATTGAGTCTAACTGGAACTTTCTGTCTCAGTCTAAGCTGATGAGAAAAGCCCCATGATAACCATATTTTACACTAACTCTGGAAAGGGAGCAATGGGGTATTCTGTGCTTTCCATAGCTGTCACTGGATATGTAACTTTTTCCTGAACTGCGTATTTAGGCACCCATGGAGAACTGGATTTACTGTCCTGTGCTTCCTGAGATACAGTGATTTTGATCTGAAAACAAAAGAAAAACAATTAAGACAGAAAACAATATTCTGTACAACTATGAGGGGACAAAAAAGTCTCAATAGCTGGAAATGCATCATGAGGTTAGTTTTTCCAGCATTCATGAAAAATCAGCATATGTATTTGTCTCCTCTGTCATTTTCCTTGCTCTTTTTGAATGAAGGATAATAGATTCTCTGGTATTTTTTTTTNTCAGCATTTATGTTAAAGACTAAGGTAGGTAGCTTCAAATAGCTTCAATAGTGTTTACTTGCTACTCCTGTTACTGAGAAAGCATTCCCTATGGTTCTCTCTCATGAACCTCTGACAAGTTTTCCCCATTCACTGACAATTCTGGATGTTTTCCTACTGCGCATTGTTTTCCTGTTCCAGTAGTTAGTTTGAAATGTGCTATGACTATTTTCAGACAAACAGAGACTTGCTGATTTTCTGTTTCAAAAATCTTGCTATGTGGTTAGCATTTTAATTCTATCTCATTTTTCTAAGCAACAGTTGGTGCTTGGTGAAAATGGCGAAAAAGTTGCCAATCAGGCT
>WBNO01007519.1:0-49824 GCA_013400575.1 Peucedramus taeniatus | reverse complement strand
GAACAAACCATTAATCACTACTCGTTGTTGACTTCACTGGGAATCTTTTGTGAATGACCACATTTGTCAGGGAAAAAAATTCAAAAAAAGATTTGAACAAAAGAAATTCCCCCCACATTTGAAAACATTTCTATGACAAAATGAAGTCAAATCAAATGTAAAAAAAAATTGATTGCAAGTTCAGCACAAATTTTCTTGAAGAATCTATTTCTCAGTCTCAAATGTAGATGGAAATGACACTATTAATCGTTAGTGCAATTTAAGCAAACAGGAAGTCGATAATGTGAGTTAAACTGACATGCTTGGACTTTGTCCATTTTTACAGTACACTGTGGTCTGTCACCAGGTGTCCTGGTTCTGGCCAGGATGGAGTTAATATTTTGCAGTAACTGAGAGAGGGCAAGGCTAGAACACATTCTATACCACCTCACACAAATTTCTGGGGGTGGGAAAAGGGACTCTCCTCTGGGGAGAAGGGGCTCCTTCTGGTCAAGAAAATGTGGTGAAGGAAGCCATCCAGTATTGCCAAATATTGGGGCAAGGGAGAAGGGTGTTATTTTCCATATTAATAATTTCTTTTATTAGACCCTCTGTCATTAGTATTGTTGATGCTACAAATAATTTTCTTAGTGCTGATTCTCATTGCTGCAAATTGTTCTTCTCTCAGCTCAGGATCTTTGTTTTTTGTGCCTCCAGCTGGAGGAGGGGGAAGGGGAAACAACACGTGGGAGTACTAAATTGAAACATATAATTTCTAAATGACAAAGGTAATTAAGGTCACTGGATGCTTAAATGAAGAAACGTAAAGAGTAAAAATGTTAACAGTGTTAAAATTCTTGGTAGTGCAGCAGAATAGAACATCTGTCTAAAAATATTGGTAAAGGAAATTATGCCAGTTCTTTCTGCCAGGATTATGTAACACTGCTCTTCCCATGGAAGAGTTCTGCCTAAAAAAAATTCTCAAGTAGTTCATTATATCATTTATTCTTCAGTTCAGGTGGTGCTGTTAATTTTACTTGCTGGCAGTCATTTTGTGGCAATTTATACTGCTATAACAGACTTCTACAGACCACTTTTTATCTATTTTTGATGCCAAAGCATTGAAAGTGAGTTTCAATAATTCTACACGCAAAGTCTGATATGAGCTTCCTCCTTCTCAGAGCTCTAGTTCTTTTTTGTTGGTGAAAATACTGAAGATATTTGTATATTCTCCTTTATTTCATTGTTTTTCCTCAGTAATTTATATTTCTCTCATGCTCCCTGTTTTTTCTGCTCCCATTAGTTTTGCTCTCTTTTGCTGTCCACTTTTATTGTAAATGTCTGCTTTTTTGCTCTAGTTTCACACATAAAAAATTAAACACCAACCTTTAAGAACAACAGCATTTTCCTTTATTCCAGTTAACTCTCTATGTGTATGCCCAGTATCCACATTTCTCCCTTTTGTATTTAAGCTGAACTCAATCTGTGCTCTGAAGTGCTTTTCCTCAGACTTTATCCTTGACTCTCTTTATTCACAGGTTTCATTTCCTCAGGTTAAGTTTGGCTTAAGAAATCTTTACCTCCTTCCTAGTCAAGTTTGGTCCTCCATGACCTGTAAGTCGTTTTCAGCACAACCAACTCTTCTTTCTTTATTCCCAAGTTCTTTTTCTCCTGATTCTCTCTGGCACCTATATCCAAAATTGGCAGATCTTTTGGAGAACAAGGATATTCCCTTTAACCTCCCTTCCCGCTTTTTGTGGCACTCTTGTTCGTGCATCTGTGTTTAGCCTCCTAACTTCTAAACCCCTTTTTCCCCTTGAGGTAATTTTATTAATAATCACATATTAACAGAAGATCTATTTTCCTCCTCTTCAAATCTAAAACCCACTTATAAACTGGAAAACACAGTTAGGTGCAATGGTTTTCTCATGACGTATCAAACACATCACAATAATCATTAATATATAAAAGCAATTTCTCTTAACCATTTGTTATTATTAATAAGGTATTTAGAATTACTACCTTGTTCTCTCTGCCATACTACTCTGCTTTACTATTTCAGATAAGAAAAGCCATTATAAAAAAATGCAGCAACAGTTCTGAGTAAATCCACATTTTTCACCTTCAGTTTTCAACTAAGACTTCCTTTTGAATGTCCTACATAATTTTAACATCTGCAGACTTCACATAAATGTCATAACGCAACATACAGAATTAAGCAAATTATGTCCAAACATTCTTAGTTTATTTCTTTTTTGTTTTTAGCTTTACATGTACTTCCTCAAAGTTGCATTACTAAACATATTAATAAAATTAATGTTACAAAATAATCTCTTCAGCAAAATGACTATTGCTGTGGCTATGTAACACATACACTTTGGAAAAAGGAGAAGGGTTCTCTTGCTTTGCATAGCTTTAAGTTTTACCAAAAGTAAGATACAAGATTTGCAAATATGTGTGTGATATGGTATGGTTCTGATGTTTTATGTGTTCTTCCTTTTCATGGTATTTAATCATCGTGATTTTCTGACTCATCAACTCCTTCATTATCCATTTCTGATGTTTTCATGTGTAGTACTTAATAAAAAGAGGGCAGAAAAAGTAAGACATTATTTCTTATATATTTGGTACATTTGACTATTTTCTAGTCACAAGTCTCTATCGCTTACAGTTGGATGCTTAATCAGAACCTTTCCCAACCCCAAAACATTTATTCGGAACCTCTACGTGCAAAATTGCCTTAAAATACTTTTATCAACTGATTAGTTTGAATTCTGCAAATGTAATGCTAGAAATCTTCTCTCACATATCAAGTCTGGTATCATGGTTCAGAGAGTAACTCTGGTTTATTGGGGATGGAATGGTGTACAGATGGAAAGGTGTTTGAATTGGACATGGTATTAACCTCTGAATATTTCCACTTTCTCTTTGAGAGTGCTTTATTTACCAAATATTTCACTCTCCAAGCCTCAGTTTGGGAAAGAATATTACTTATGTTCAGAGGGCATTCTCCAGTCTTACTCAGAGCTTACATCTTCTGTAAAAAGCTGTGGTTTCCTAGTAGGTGCACTCACATACACCTGCCTGCATAGGAAGGATTGCTAATTCAGCCTTATTTAATGTGTCATAGATCAGAAGCAGCAGCCAAAAATGCAGGCTGTAGAAAGAGCAGGATTAAACTATTTGAATGCTGAGTGCTTAGTCTCTTGGTGTTCAAGGTCATTGTTGTATACAATTGCCTTCAAATAATTTCTAGCTTGCTTGCTCACTTGCTCTATATGGAAGTTGTTTGTTTTTTTTCACCAAAGAAATATCTTTTGAGAGAACTTTTATCAGCAAAGTAGGAAATTATCTGGTGAATATTAATAAGCATGTCTAATGTCTGATGTATGAAAGTAAAGTTTAAGTGTTTGATCCTTAGCTGCACTGCAGTCAGCTTGTGCCACTTAAGTAGATATCATGAGTAAAACTGAGAAAAAAAGAAAAAAAAAAGAAAGAGGCTGTTGGGGTTCATTACTTGAAACAAGTGGCTTCACAGGCTGGAAGTGAAGTAGCTTTGTTCTCTGTTTCTGAATGATTGAAGAGCCAATGTGTTTATTCTGCAGAGCACAATAGATCTTCCACAAGATAAGATGCAGCCCTGATGTGAGGGTTTTGATTTCTGGCTTGTTGTGTCACTCAGCCAAGCTGGCTCTATGACTGAGAGTTAGCCTGATGGGAGGAGGGAGAGGCCTCCATTTCCACTATTATGAAAATCCTGTATTTCTGACCACATAGGAGGAAGGAGAGAAATGCAGCTTTCCTCTCAGTTTATGAATAGATTTTGAGTGAGAAGGCTTTGAGGCAAGTCTTTATCATGTGCACAACTGGGGTGAATGACTTCCAGTCTCACAATGTCTACTCAGGGCACTGCACTGAGTCCTCAGCATGGTGCAGAAATGGGTGCATTTCACCTTGAAAGCTCTAAAATTAGTGTCTGGCATCAGTGATTACATTTGCAATTCAAGTTAGTCTATTTTCTGCTTTTTAGCTTTTATTCAACTGGATTTAGTGCTTATGAAAGGTGTTCAATTGTTATTTCTGGAGACTGATCCTCCCCTTGTCCAACACTACCCCTTCTGGTGTCCCTAATGCCAAAGAAATATCTCCTAAAAGTGAGAATAATGTTTTATTTTCATGTAGCTGTAGCAGTTTTAATCAGTAGCTTTGTATGGATGAACTTAAGAGAAATCTGAGCCTATCCACATTATGGAGTAGTAGCAAATAAATGTCAGTGATTGTCACCTGGTAGAACCAATACTGGTTTTAAATGTTCTGCATTAAATTTAGGGTTATGCCAATTGGAGGGGAAAATATATGTGGCTAAACTTGACTTTATGAGTTTCTGGGAAGCAAGTTAGTAAATCTCAAGATACTGGGAAAATGGGTATATCAGCTGGGATGTTTTGGTGGATACATACTTCTTTCATGTAATGCATTGACATCCAGATTGGGGAAAAAAAAAGTGGCATTTAAAATAAATTATCAGACTAATTTAAAGATCATTGCTATAGAAAACATAAATAATATGTTCCAAAACATGAAGTGTTTTTGTAATATATACAGAATAACAGAATATGATGATGTTGTGTAAGAAAGGGAATGTACTTGCAGAGCTGAAGCTGAGCAAAGCTGAAATTTATGGCTCCCATTAGAAGCTGTGTTAAAATAGGGAAAAAAAAGTTGAATGCCAGTTATGCATAACTCCAGTGCAAAAAGTTTCCTAAGAGCTGCCATGTGCTGTGTATGCTTTAAATCATTCTAGCTGCTGGAGAATTAGAGGAATTGTTCAGTGATATGGGGAGAATGTTCTCTGCAGGTTTCTGGGAGGCAGCATGGTCTAATGGCAGATTTATTGATCTGGAGAAAGTGAACACAAACATGCATCTCTAAATTAGAAAATACAGCTGAAAGCTGTCCTGTGTGTCTCCTCCTAGTTCAAGAAATTAGGAACAAGGCAAGAATTATGTTCACTTTCTTATCCTAAGAAAGGAAACCCACAGGTACCAAATGAAACATTTCCTGGAAGTGTTCACAGAACAGTCCCTCAGACTCCTTATAATTCATATCTATTTATGTCTATACTTCAAGGTTAACCAGCTATAGACTGAAAGTGCATACCCGTTCCTGAGTGGTTCAAGAGGAAATTTGAATATTTCCTTCAAAGAGGGAGGATTAAGTCTTAATGTTTCACATCTTTAGTGGGTTAACTGAACTATAAATAAAAAAAGGGAATGTCATATCTTTCAGCCATGCTTGTAAGGAATCAGGATTCTGCTGCTTTTCAGGCTGCATGTAGAGTTTGGTTTTTCAGCTGTGTTGGGAGGTAAGCATGAAATAAACATCAGGTTACTTAGCTGTGTCAAAACATAAGCCACTATTAGTCGTCTCCACCAGAGTTTTGGTGGAGGAAGGAATGTGAGTTTTGAAAGCTGGTTGGCCTCTGAAGTTTTTTTCTTTCTAGGCTAATGTAGCTGTATGAAGATTACAATTTTAAATTTTTGAGCCATCTGTCTCACTTTTAGGCTTAATGTATGGATTTGGATTTTAAAGCCTGTCTTAGCCAAATGAATGTGAACTTCAGTAAAGCCTGGAAGCTAAAAGTGTGAAATATGAAACAGGCTCATAATAGGAAGTCTGAGCTTCCTACTTGATATTATTGAGTGTAGTGCTAGACTACCATTTTCAGAATCTCTTTTCAGCCCAGAACTCTAAAAGAGTTTTGCATAAGTCAAGTAAGATTTCAGGAATGATACAGGGATGAGTCTTTTAGGAAAAGAAGAGTTTTTTAACAGTAAGAAAATCTAAGTTACTGAAATGAGGGTAGAGAAACATTTTGAGTGCTCACTATAAATATGTTTTTGGGCATGAGCAATCCAGAAACAAGTAATTCTTCATGGTACAGGAAAAAGTAATGCAAGATCCAGTTTACAGTTAAAGTTAGGTAAACTAAAATTAGAATTAAATGTGTATTTTTAACTTAAAGTACTGCAGCTATTAAAAGTATGTTTGAGGATGTGGAGAAGTGTCTCAATTAATTTTATTATATAAAGTCTGTAAATTGAAGACTGGATGTGTTTCCAAAGGTGAAGTGTAAATCAAAGAGTTGGACTAATTACACATACACACAGACATATATATAATAGGCTCTTTGGTTTTTCATGCAGGAAATAATTCCAAATTTTCTAAATTCAGAGTTGGGGGTTGGATCTGTTTCTTTTGTGTTTGTGGAATTTTTTCCTGGTGGTTTGCTAGGTAACTAATTGCTGGGTACTTTATGGATACTTGACTTAAACAAAGGAGGCAGCAGGTTTCTCCGGGTGGAACAGCAGTGAACAGCAGTTTGGTCCGAGGACACCGCTCCGAAAGGACTGGAGTACCAGGAGACCCTGCTTGTCTTCTCTCTCTCCACTGGATTTCTCTCCAAAGGAAGACTGAACACATTTTTCTTCACCATTGGACTTTCCTACAGGACTATTTCCACTTCATAGAACTGCATTTACTGCTCAAGGAGGATTTCATCTGGACTGCTCTCACCACCCTGATACCCAGGATGTCAGGTCACATCCCTGACTCTGTCAGGGCATTTTCTGAGGTTTTGTTGCTTCTTTGTTTTTGCTTGTCTCTTAGTGCTATTACATTTGTATTTGTCTTTGCTTTGTCTAATATTCCTAGTAAAGAACTGTTATTCCCACTCCCAAATCTTTGCCTGAGAGCCTCCAATTGCAAAATTATAATAATCTGAGGGAGGGGGTTTACATTCTCTATTCAAAGGGAGATTCCAGCTTTTTGCTGGCAGGTACCTGTCTTTCAAACCAGGACATTCAGCTAACTGCAAGATGTTGCAGGATTGCTCTGTGAACAAATACCAGAGAGAATAAATTTGCACTGATTACAATTAGTGTCAGACTTATATCCTAAAAAATTTAATCTTACTTACAATGCAAATTTAAGAAATGCTTAAGCACGCGCTTAAGTATAATTAAGCATATGCTTGGTCCTTCATTGATATAGAGGCTTTTCACTGAAATGTGTGCACAGGGCCAGCAGCCTCCCTGGTAAATTCTGCTACCCACATAACTGCCAGCCTTACATTCTGATTTATTTTAGTGTTAGAAGAGAGACTGTAATTAATTATGCAATTACTTAGTCAAGAGTTGTAGTTCCTGCTGGCTGTGACTATATATACAAAAAAACCAACAAAGGCACATTAGGAATTGCCTCAGAAAACAATAAAAAACAATCTCTGGGTACTTAAAGATATTGACACTAATTGTGTATTTTAGAGGAAAAGGCTCCTAATTCAAATCAGGGAAAAGTACTGTGTAGGCTTTCCCTGTGTAGCTGTCATGATTTATGGGATTTCTGTGTGAATGATAGCAGTGGGCGGATAGACTGTTCCTGTAGTGCTGGAATCTTGACTTGATAGGTAGTGTTCTTTAGCTCCAGATACAATACTATTTTAGTGCTTCATCAATCTCTATATCCTCATTTCATATTTTAATGCACACAACAGCAATCCTAAAAGCATATATATTTATTTTTAAGGCATTGTTCATCAAACCTGGAATAGTATGGATAAATACATTACAAAGAATAACCATCCTCTGTTTAGAAAGCAATGTAACAAAACCTGAGATCCTAATGAATGCTATGACAGCTTTTTTCACTTGATTTCTTCAAGAAAAATGTAAATTTAAATGTACATTTTCATTTATTTATATTGAGAATGGATTTTCAAGGTGATTTCCTTTTATTTTCAGTATATCACTGAAACATCTCTGAATTAATTAAAGATGAGAGGCCATCTCAGTATAAGTTATTTTCTATTGATGTCCTGTAGTTTCTTTGTTATTGTATGTCTTGGGGTTCCTTTAACATTCTAGGATGTTGTATCATTTCCAATAACAACTTTTCATCCTTTATAAATGACATCTCTTGATGACCCTGGCCTGTTGTGAATGTGGAATTAAGGAATGCATTTAATTTCATTCATATCTTTGCCGTCAGCACATTATTTTTGCCATCTCTCTGAACCCCACTGATCTGTCTTCTTCATAATGCTGATAATGTACTTGGGGAAGTATCTTACTTCAGCCTCTCACACAGTTTATGTCCATTTTCCATATTTGACTCATCATTCCTCATTTCAGCTTCTATCTGTTTTATATCTAACATATAATGCTTTTCTATTCTTGATTACATTATGCAGGTCTGATTTCATCCAGGTTGGGATCCTATTTCCTTTCTCACCTATTCATCCAAATGAAATGCAGAAAGACTGAATATATTATGCAGCTATACCCTATGAACAAACATTTCTTCTTCGCCTTCGTAAACTCTTTACTTTCTTCGAACCTGTTATTTCAAAGTTTTTATATGGATTTGTTTGGTTTTATTGTTTGAGGGTTTTTTTAATGTTTTGTTTGTCTTTTTGTTTTATGTTTTAGAAGCTTAAATTGTACAAAACTTGGCCTCTTTTAATGTTTAATCTTTTTGGGTGCATATTGCTATTAGTATCTCCTACATTACCACAAAATAAGTCCGATTTTTTTTCCCCACAGCACTTTCTTAGTAAGAAAAATTCTTTCTATCTACTCCTAAGTCTAGGAAGAGCATGATTTCTAATACCACTTGTTGTACATTGATTTCTATCATGGCAATGAAAAAAAGGTAAGAATAGAAAAGAAACCTTTCCTTTCATAAGCCGTTGTCACTGACAGAACAGGCTTTATGTGGTGTGCAAATGATCAGCTTGCTTGGTTGGTATCAGTGTTTCAGGAGAATTCTTTTATTTTATATGATCAATGACTTCCATCTGTTTTAATTTTGTATCACTATAACACCACTGATTTCTAAACTATAGTTGAATGCATGGATTGACCTAAGAGTGGTGAAAATATCCAGGTAAAACACTGAATTTTACAGATAACTTGAAAAATACATTTACAATTCAGATTACATTGAGATACTTTTTTTTTTTTGGCTGACTGAGGGATCTGAAAGAATCTCACTGTTAAGAAGAGAGCTTTAGTTAGCTCATCTGTGAATATGTTTTTGTTTCTTAAGTGATTAGATTACACCTCAGATCAGCAGTAAGACCATTCATTGCTGGTCAGAACCTAGGTGAGGCTGGTTGAGTGCAGCTACACACATAACATTGTGTCAGCAACTAGATCTTCGACTCCAAAAGTATCAATATGGCACTCCAAAATTGCACTCAGAGTCACAGAATGGACTTGGTTGTACCACCTTAAAAACCATCTAGTCCCAACTTCCCTGTCGTGAGCTCACCTTTCTCTAGAACAGGTTGTTCAAAGCTCCCCCAGCCTGGCCTTGAGACTTCCAGAGGTGGGGCATTGAGAACTTCTCTGGGCAACCTCTTCCAACCACTCACCACCCTCATGTTAAAGAATTTCTAATTGATTGATTAATTGATTGGTAGATCTAATTCTACCACATTTTTTGTCCCTCTCTGAGAGTGACTGGATTTTTCTTGGAATCTGAAAGGAGCTGCTTTTATCTATAGAGAATAGGCTGATACAGCTTTCAGTACAACAGTAACGTGGTCAGACTGCACAGAAGACAAAGAATTAAAAAAACGTGCACACGCCCAAAACTCCGTGTCTAGACAGAAGATTTCTGATGATAACATGCTTCAGCATTGCAACCTAATCAAGAATGTTGCAGGGTTTAAAATATCATCAGCATCAGCTGAGTCAGCACAGTGAAAGATCAACCTCATGAGTTAACCTTACTTGATTGCAATGGCTGATATTTGCTAGCTTGGAGTGTGGGAGAAAAGAGAAGGGTCAAATGTGATGATATGTTAATTATGGATGTTAAGTCATTATTTTTTCCTCATGAGTACACTGCATTATATCATTTACAAATTGGTATCTTTCTGGCTTTGTTTCAAAATGAAAGCAAATTAGGCCTCCAAAACAAATGTGTAGGAATGTATGACTGAGGAAAGTATTGCTGATACATGTTACTGCGGTCACAGGAGATGTTCTCTGGCCGCTCACTTCCGAGACCAATGCAGTCACGAGAGGGGCTGCTCCCAGATCCGTGTTCCGGGTAACACTGCGTACAGGGGCTGCTCTCAGCTCCCAGATCCCTGTTCCGGGTAGCTCTTTGTGCAGGGGCTGCTCTCAGCTCCCAGATCCGTGTTCTGGGTAGCTCTGTATGCAGGGGCTGCTCTCAGCTCCCAGATCCGTGTTCCGGGTAGCGCTGCGTGCAGGGGCTGCTCTCAGCTCCCAGATCCGTGTTCTGGGTAGCTCTGCGTGCAGGGGCTGCTCTCAGCTCCCTGCTGCTGATGGCTGTGTTGCGGCAGAACAGCAGTAACCCAATGGGAGAATCAAGGCGAAGGAATAGGGTGGGATCACTTGTTTGAGTTCCACTTGTTTTATTCCTCAGGCGAATCAAGAACAAGTGACCTTCATGGCGGGCAAAAGGATTGCTTTTAAGGGGAGCAGGGGATAAGGGGAGGACACAACCCTTTACCAATAGGGGGGTATCAGGGTAGGGTTGCAGGGTAAAGGCTATCCAATAGGAGCTAACAAGGGGAAGGAGCAAACCTTACAATCCAGTCTTACTCCGAGAACAGGATGAAGGACAGGGAACCTTCTAGACCAAAAGGTGGGTGCTATCTTTGACAGACAGGTGGATTGACATACACTTGAGGGGAATTTTGGGGTAAGCAACTCAGGACTGAACCATCAGGGAAGCCAAGCGGGGTACATGGAATGAACCATTACAAGCTTATAACAAGGAATATTTAAAACCTATTACAGAAAAACAAACTGCAAAATAACTGACTACCACAGATACCATTGTGCAGAAGCCTTTCCAGAGATATTGGGATAGAGGCAAAATAAGACAATCTTTTCCTTTGCCCACAATCATAATTCTGCTTTATTTAGCTTTTAACTTGAAATGAGTGAGAGATTTTTAAAGCGTTACCCTTGAGCTGTGCCAAGTGAGTGCAAATTTGAAATGGTGCGTCCCTTGTGATGCAGCCTTTCCTCACTCATATTGCAACATGAGAGAAAAATGACAAAATTACATGTGGCTGAAAACCTCTCAGAGAGTGGAAAATTTGCCTTGAGGTACATTTATCAGTTGTTCTATTTTCAGTAGAATATTCATTTGATAACCAACAAAGTTAGTGAATAGATGGTATCTTGTCTTCTGCTCATATACTTAATCTACTTTGTAAATGACTTTCCAGTTGGAATGCTAGGTGGCAGCTTTTTCCTTGTATGTCTCTGTCTGTCTAGCTAAACAGATGACTTTTACTTCTGTGACACGTACTAGAAAATAGCTGAAAATTTAAGATGTAGCATGTAGGTTTTGGCTTGAAAGAGTTTAAAAAAAATCTGACAAAGTCTAGACAAAACTGATAAAGTATCAATTTGTCTGAATATGATAGTTAATGGTAATCTTTTGATCTGTCTTTGGCCTTGTTTTAAGCATTTGGATAAAAGCTGATAGCTATTAGATCTAACCTATCTATGTCTCTTATCTCTGCTAGTAAATGTAATCTTGTAATATGGATTTTCTGACCATGATACAGGTTGCAAAAATACATATTTTCTGACCATGATACACGTTGCAAAAATGGGCAATGACTGAAAATATTATTCTTTAGTATGTATATAAATGTACTTCTCAAAAGTGGGTGTTACTTTAAACTATATTAAAATTTTGAACATGTCTGTTCAGCTTTAAGATTTCCTTCCACAGGCATGCTTCAGGAAGGATCTTCACTTATGGAGGATGATATTTAGGAGTATGTTTAGAACTGTGTTACCTCCGATGACATAATCCTGACTCCGGATAATAACAAACCAACTTTGTTAGTTCCTCCTGCATGATGTGGTTGTTAGGGGTTGTTGCAAACCTTTAAAAAATTCTTTAGGCATGCATCAAAAATATAATAAACTCAATCTGTGCTGTAAAATTCTGGCTGAAAACTCCAACCAAGCAGCTTACAAATATTTTAAAGAATTTTTGCTGTCTGAGATGGAAAAGTGAGTGTACTCCTCTATAACTTGCTGTTAGATACAAGTAGATTTTCTCTGTTTTCAAAGGCATATGTGTAAGATTATCTGCTATGATCAAGACGTGTTAAAAACTGGAAAGAACTAGCAAGTAATGAAAAATTATGCTTTGACGCACAAAATTAACATGTAAATAATTATGCTTCTGATGAAACTGCCTACAATGTAAAAAGTGCACTTTCTTTAGTTTCATTTAACATCAGTTAAATAAATCAGCAAGGTTCACACTTTCTTCAGATCATTTTATGCTGATCTATCAGTTTTGTACAAAGCTGTACTCCAGTGGGTAAAGGAAATGTTCTACTCAGTCAGTGCCAATAATTGTTTATCCTGACATGGCATTAATGAAAACGTTTCTGTTCCAATTTACAAATATAAATCTGAAAAAAAAACAGTTTGGCACTGAAACTCTTGAAACAAAACAGCTGGTTTTGGGTAGCAGATGAAGTTTCACATCACAGGTTAGTTTTGCATTGACCAATTTTACTGTCTGCAAACTGCATTTCATTATTGAGGTGATCACTGTCAAATGGGTTAGATCTCTGAGTAATGCTTTTACATGAGAGCAGTATGTGCTAGCTTTGATCAAGCTTTTTTTGCTAACCAATTAGTTTTTGAGGAAAATCGAAATAGAACAAAACTTAGGAGCAATGTCACACAATTTCATTGAAGCTTTCTAGCTGTTTTGTTGCTGTTTTCTTTTTTATTTTTTCCACTGGATTTTGCTGCATGTGAAGCTGACTCTAGGGACAGAGTATGAAGTGATATAGTGTATACTTGTGTCTGATAATGACTTCTGCTTTAC
The DNA here is from genome assembly GCA_013400575.1 of Peucedramus taeniatus. Taxonomy (NCBI): domain Eukaryota; kingdom Metazoa; phylum Chordata; class Aves; order Passeriformes; family Fringillidae; genus Peucedramus; species Peucedramus taeniatus. The sequence continues at coordinate 36,936 of WBNO01007519.1, read as the reverse complement.
CTCTCCTTTGGTGCTGATATGCATAGTTTGGTTAAGTCTGCAGCCCACAGATTTCAGGCTGAGAAAGAAATTTGAACAAAAGGAGATGACACAGTCTTTTCAAAGCAGCTTGAATTTATTGGGCTGATCTACCCCAATTGCCCAATCCACCTTTTCTGGTTTCTCCAATCCCTTACTTACAGAGTTTGTGCCGGTTGAAAATTCACAGAACTGCAGAAGTGACAGCCCAGAGTACCTTTTCTTCCTTCAAGCCACTTTTAGCCTTAGAATTTCCACTGAGGAGGGAAAAAGGAGCATTCTTTTGCATCTGTTAGCAAGTCAGTCATACACACTCGAGTTATTTCATCATTTTGACAATGTGCAGGATATTACTCAAAATTAATGTTCTTTCCAGGTGATCATAGAAGCAAAAGCTGTACTCAATTAGTAAAGCAAGATAAAATTAGCAGGCAAGATTTTTCTCTAGGTTATTCTCCCCTCCAAAATATGGGAGATGTTGATTTGATATCCACCTACTAAAACAAAAATCAGCTTAACGATATATATATAAAATATAGTCCTTAGATAAATTTACTCAGATTTGGGGATTTCAAACTGAATGTTCAAGCTGCATTTGAAAAAAGAAGAGTATTGCTTGGGAGCAAGAAACAGTTGAAGACAGTAAAAGATTACTGAAATGGGTGGAAATCTTTCTAATAAAGGTCAGAGTGCAGAATGGCTGGTGGAGCTGTGCTCTGCAAGTTTGACAGCTGCAGATTGAGTTGAAAGAGAGCCTCAAGGCATGCACCAGCCAGTAGTGGAGGAGAAGAACAGGGAACGTAATTCCTGCCCACTACAGGCTGCCACAACACCTGGTATAGACAAAACTGAACCAGTCTTCTCACTGTGTCTAGAAAAAAAAACCCCATAAAACAGCCTGTGCCACAGGACACAGGATAAAAATCAAAGCGGTCAAACATACTCAGTTTAAAAATGAGAATGAAAGACTGAACTCATCTGCTTTAGCTCACTGAGTCCAACTTTGCAGGAGAGAAGTGAATAAAATACTTTAGAAAGTATAATTTGTGCTAATATTGTAATAGAAGAAACTATGAAAAGTATAGGTCAGGGACAGTAAGAAAATGTCTCAAGCTTAACAAAGCAAAACAATGTAAGCAGCAGGCAAGCAAAACATTCACCAGCAGTCCTCAGTCCAGTCCAAGCATCATGATAAACAGGGGACTTTATCAGCAGAGCTTTCCAGACCCTGCATTGTCTGGAACAGGCTCAGGATCAAAAGATAAACTGGGCAGTACAGACATGAAGCAGGCAGTCTGTAACGTTGTGCTGCAAAGTCATCTATCCCTTAGCATCCCTAAGCTAGGGGTGGTCTCATGTCACATCGATGCCTCTTGAACAGGCATTCTGGCTTTGCTGAGGAATTCTTAATTTCTTCTCAGGAAACGGAACTCTACTAGCTTTTCAACTCAATTTCCTTGTTCTGTGCTTTTCTCTACTTACAGGAATAAAAATTTAGAGCAGTCTCTTAATAAAAAGACCCTCATGTACATGAAAGTTTGAAAATTAATGAGTAATTTTTGCTTCTCTCACATACTGTCATAGTAAGGCAAAACCATTGGAACTTTAGCAATTCTTGTTTTGAGAAGACATTGTCAGACTCAGAGAAACTGAGTCATAAAATTGGTAGATTGTGCATCCAATCACAGATGCTTTTCTCATCCTGAAATACTTTTCATGCTGGTTTCAAAACATTACATCAACTCTGTATATTTTTTACATCAAATAAAATTTAACTTAAATGAGAGACGTGGTAAAGGCATTAGTTCATATTGCATTGTCAGCCCCACCAACCTTATCCAGTACAATTTGGTTGCCATGCATGTGCTCACCAAAACCTTAAGTATATAGGGAACAAATCTGGTGGTGAATTTTACATAGCAAGTAGTGGTTTTCCTCTAAAATGTGGGTGACATAGGGGGAAAGAAACTTCAATGACAACTGAAAACCAATCCAAAAACAAAGCACAGCTTTCAAATGTGTTGGTATAGTTAGGTAGTAGTACAGGGAATTTATACACAAGTGCATAGACAACAACAGATTAAGAAAGTTAAAAAGATTTCAAGAACTAGTAAGATTTTTCTTTACATTTTTAAATCAGGCTTCTTTCACATAACTAGGACGTAGAGTGCAAAAAGCTGAACGCTATCATTTGTGTTGCATGAGTTTTATAGTGCTCATGGCAGAAGGAGGATCAGAAGTGTTAAGCAGATTTTGAGATTGATTACACACAGAGTGAAAGCTGAAGAATTGATGACTGAAAACCCCATTTATTGTGAGTATAATATATGATTATAATATAAAGACATTAGGTTGCTAGATTAAAAAATAAATAAATTCTGGTCTATATCTAGGCTGCCAAAATACTTGTTTTCTTTTGCTCCTCATTTCTTGTTTTTAATCTTACAGATTAAGGAGTTTATTTTTTATTTGCAATCCCGTGGATTAAGGAGTTAAAGATTAATGGTTTAAGAAGGGTAGGGATGTCGCCCTGATTTTCTCAAGTTTTACTAAGCCTTCTGATGTTTGCATTCTTTGCACAAACTTTCTCATGCACTTTATGTAAATAACTTATTGTTTTGCATTCCTTTATGGAGGACGAGCAACCTGATGGACAGTTTGGTTGCCCAGTGACATTGAGGAGGTGGCACTGAAAGCCTCCAATGACACTGGCATTTCAAAAAGACATATATATGGAGTCAGATGTTTTAATAAAGAGTTTTTTAGTTTGCTTTCACCAGAGCTGCTCCGTGTCGTTCTTGTGTCGCCCCCTGGGACAGGGGTGACATAGGTAAGCATGCTGGGTGCAATGCACAGTTTTCAACTGGAGATCAAGGATTAGATAGACCCTATGTCATATTTTTAAAAGGGCAATGCAGTAGTAATTGCTTGCTGCAAAACTTACAGTCCCTAAATCCCATGAGATTTTTCCTAGATCTGAAGCAATGGGATTAGACTTGTTTGGCTCACTACCTTCTCCCTCTCTGAAGAGGAAGATGAAGAAAACTCAGGGAAATATCATCACTTCTTAGCCTCACAGATATAGTTTAGCTTTAGTATCAAAGATACATTTCTAGTATAAATACTTGATTGCTAGTTAGACAAAGGGAAAGGAACATTCAGATCCAGAGTCTCAGTTCACACTGCCCTCATCAAATAAAAATAGGCAGACAGCAGACAAGTAGAGGTATCCAAAGGTATTTCTGTAAAAAAAGACCAAGGGCAGAGATAAAAATACTCCGCAGATCAATGGTGGAATTGGGTTTATACTGAAAATATATATGATGTGTAGGATAAAAATAAATGTAGCCTTTATATATGGAAATATCTCTGCAAAATATTCATAAGGAATAATCTGCCTTCTGTCTCTTAGCACTGCATGAACAAAGAAAGCATACTACTCTACTGTGCAATATTCTCCAAATTATTATTAGCAGTTGTGCTCTGCTAATATTTCTTTTAGGTTGTGTAAGCTTTTGATAAATACAGAAAACTGTAGGATTTATGGGAGTACTCCTGCTTGTCAGGAATTTTTTTTGTATCCTGCTGACTTTTCTGAAAAGTCTTTCTCAGCAAACAGGAAAACCTCATCTGAATACTAAGTTCTACCATTCGTAAGTGATGGCAAACTAGATATTTACAAGGAGTGGGTCATCTAGATCAGTGCATATGTACATAAAAGTTCCTCATGACATTTTGTTTCTCATTTTTCTTTGAAGTCCACGTTATATGCTGGTGATGCCAAATCAATTCTTACCTTGAACATAAAACTATTGCTGCATTAGGATATTTTTTTTTGAAATTAAGCTGACAAGATTGTGTCCTTGTATAAAACATTCTTATATGATATTTTCAACAAATTATTTCTTCTTGCTGTATATGAGCACTTATTTCAACCATCATCTCTAAGACAAAGCTTGTTAAAAATGGGTGAGATTTTGTTTAAAACTTGTTTAAAGTGGTCAAGGAGTCCTGGTTTGTTGGCTCAGGCTCCATACACTATGTTGGAGGTGGTTCCTTGTTGGATAGTTATGTTCTATTTCTGGTTCTGTAACAGACTTTATAGACACCATTCTTGGTTTTTGTTTGGCTTCAGGAGCAGGATCGTAATTCAAAAAACTAACATTTAAACATACTGTTTCTTTATTATGAAAACCATAATTTTTAGCTGGATGCAATCTGAATACTAAATGTGATCATGGATCATTGCAAGCTACAGTCCAATTTCTCTAGATTGCTATTGCAAAGAAAACATGCATAGCGTTTAAATGGACAGGCAAATATTCCTGCTGGGGCAGATTAAGATAATAAAATGAAAACTACAGGATAGGTTTCTGCTGATGTTCATTAACAGATTATATTTTCCCCATCTCTATTATTTCAATATTTACTTACTAAACAAAATATTTATGTTCCTGGTTTTCTTATTTTTAAAGCAATAGCAGTAGCAGCATAGCTGTTCTCTGGTGAGGGCAGTGTGTAATCTGTTGACAAGAGAAATCTATGCATTAGTTTGCATGTCCTTTCATTGTCAAAAGTAATGTATTTGGAACTTTGGATCCTTGTTTGTTTCACCTTAGCTCTGATATTTCAGCATGATGAAAATGCAGATCCGTTACTCCTGTTCCACCAGAACCTGGGAATGGGAACACTTGAGGTGGTCAAGGCATTCCTTCCCTGAATGCACATCCACAGGACACGCCTCCACATGTTATGGCACCATCTTTGGGCTGGCTCATGTCACAACTTCCATTGTATTCAAACAATCATTTTCCTATCTTAGACTTAAGTGGTCCATGCTTCATCATTCTCATATCATCCTGGATGAGCTGTTGCTTGTTTCCTGTGTTTGGCTGTGTGGTGCAGGCCTACATTATCCACCAGAGGAATCTTGCTCTGATCAAAAATGACTGCACGCACCAGGAGACCTGTAACTGAGCACAAAGGAAGCTGTAAACATTTATCTGTGTAATTGCATGACACTTGGAAAGGCTATGTCTGTAAGCACAAGTGGTACTGATATTGTGAAAGTGCAGCAGCTTTTGTTTTCCAAGCTCAGTAAGGAGATCAGAATGAACTTCAATAGCAATAGTGCATTTTACTTGCTGTCTTGTTTGTGCCTGTAGTTATTCAAACATGCACACGAATGCTTAGGCACTCTAAACCCAGTGTTCTACACATTAAAAACAAAACAAATTAATTTAGTTTCCAGTAGAGGATAACACAGTTCTTGGCGTTAAAGTTTCTGTCAAAAGCAAAAATGTGCTGAGGGATTGTCAGTTTGACTATTTTTATATGGGAAAGGGATAGAATGCCTTTCTCTTACCTGGAATTTCTCTATACTTGTGGGATGGGGAGGAAGTTCAAATTTGGGCTACTTGTTGCCCAGGAACTTATGAGAAATGTTTATTCCACAATTTTAGAAGTTTCCTGAGATTTCTGTACTGCTGGATTTAAATTTGGAAATGTAGCAAGTTTGGTGGCAATTATCCCTAATACCATTCTGATTAGAATCTCATATGTCCACATTTGTTTAAGACAAAAAATAATCTAGAATATTTTTTTCTCTCCCAAGATTTTCAAAGAAAGGGACTTTGCAGAAGTGTACATTAAAAAAATCCATTGAGATTTTATTTTATTTTTAATCACCTTCCTAAGTATATATATATTTTTTTTTTATTAGCTTCACAGACTTCAAATTGTAGCCATTGGATTGAGCTTTGCAGTTGCCCCCAAGATGAAGGAAAAGTTTTTGTTGCATATAAAGACTGGGGGGAGGTATTTACAGAAAACGTCTGTTCTATTTGGTGAAGAATTTCTATTTGACGAGTGGGAAGAATTGGTTTGTAACTGAGCTACTGCCCTAGGGAAAAGAGAATGCAAACAAAAGACATTTATGGACTCCTGAGTGCATGTATCAGCCTTGTTATGGAATGAAATTCTGAAGATGACTAAAGAAGATGACTCTGGAGGAAAGAGCATAAAGAGCATTTTGAGCAACAACACCTTGTAGCTGGGAGCTGTCAGGGTTTGTATCCTCTGTAAATTGACAGAGTAGGCAGATCTTGTAACATGCATTTATCAGCATGATGGATATTGCAGAGAGATTTGTAAGGTAAGGTTTTGTTTGAAATTATTAGAAGGATAGATTTTTGTGCAGGGTTGTGTAAGTAATCGCATAAAAAGGAGAATGACAGGGCTGTGGTGAGGGACGATGTGAAGCCTAGGATGTGATTTGAGTCCTGCTATTTAGAAAGAAACCTACACTCAGGTAATAGTTCTTTGCTCATCTTTTAATTTAAAGGTAGAGATCAGGTTTTTGATGTGTAAAAATTTAATTCTCTTGTACTGAATGCATCATCAGAGCACGCATGTTTGTTTGTTCTAAGGAACTGTTGCACTCAGTACTCTCAACCTTAGCACACAGCAGTTCTCAAATTGTGGCTGTGGCTTCCCTGGGGAGGCTTACCTCTCTACCAAGTGAGATCGAAGCAGATGTCAGCAGCATGACTCCTTTGTTGTTTTTCTTGAGATTTAGGGTAAGTATAACCTTGTAATGAGTATTTAATCATGAACAAAGAATGAGAGTCCTGAAGAGTTCAAACTTTTATACCTTAATGTATCTGAACAACTTGGCCTTAATCTCTTCTTCAATTTTTATGTTCTAAAGAACCTGCCTAAATCACTACCTAAGTCATCTACCTAAGGTCACTGGGTTTTTTTTCCCCTGTTTCTTCTCAATATTTACAGTTCTCTAAAGCTTTTGTAGTGTTATATTGAATGGTTACATGCCGTCACTTCTGCCAGAAGTGGAGACTGTCTTCTGACCCAAAGTACCTTTGGACACTACATTTCCCTCTGAGGGAAACCTTGAATATTCCTTCTGTAGAAACTTTTGGAAACTGCCACAGCCTCCCCTCTGAGGCAATTTGTGAGAGAAGCTGCGTAGGTTTTTTTGAAAATTACTATCCTTGGTGGCCAGTGTAAAGAAAATTATTTGTTTTCCTTTCTTGAAAATTTTATAAGTCATTCCTCTCCCCCTAGGGTGGAGTTGGCATAAGCAAATAGGGAAAATGACAGACTGGTTACTCAGAAATCTGAAAATGAAATATTACTATCTTTACAAAATTTGGTGAAAGAATTGTAGTGTCAGCAAAAGGAAGAAAATGAAAAAGGGCTGCAGGTGGAGAGGCTGCTTGCTGCTGAGCATCAGTGTTTTACGGAGCCTAAAACAGAGCTTCAGACTGCACATAAAAGGAAGAGAATTGTACAGGAGAAACTGTGGGATGTAGGTCTAGTAACATTCTCAGGAATAAGTTCTTTTGACTCAGACCTTTTGTGTGGAGGAGTTGGGAGACAGTGAGCTAATCTGTCATTCTGATAAAGAGCGAGACGTGGTGTTTACATTGACATCTGATGATGAAGAAGCAGCATTACAACCCTTAGTTAAAATTGAAACCTCAAGTGATTGTCAGTCAGCAAACTGCTACTGAAATGGTGCTGTGTATGGCTGCCAAAATGGCAGAGTCTGGACACAAATTGGGTGACAGTGAAACCCAGTTAGTACAGATTTTATGGTAGAATGTCGAAAGGCAGCGTGTGCTTCCCAGGAAGCAAAGAGTTAAAATCACCAGAGTAAGGGTTATTTGGCAAACTGCCGAGGTCAATATTTATAGCTCGCGAGTGAGAAATGGAAATCTGCTAATCTTAACCCTAAAGAAACCCAGAGTCTCTGCTATCACAGTGCTGGATATTTGCTGCAGCACAAAATAGAATTTCTGAAGTTATGGCTAATTTGGACCTGCTAACAGCTGCAGAATTAAGTACTGCAAACCTAGCATTAGAATTCCTGATACAAGTAGAGAGATGGTCTTACACTTCCCTTCTAATTCTCTTATCTAGCCAGTTTATTACGGGAAATTGAATAGCAATACTTTTCTCTTAAGCACTGCTGAGCTAAGGTTTGTGGAACTGGTAACTAAAATTCAGAGAGCTTCCTACTTGTGGATGGCTGTTGTAAAAAAAAAAAACAAAAAACAAACATCTTTTATGATTCCATGCCAGAAACCTGACAAGGCTGAATTAGCCCTTACCTGCATGGTGGGGAAAGGGCAATACACTTCTAATTAGCTACTGCAGAAGTTAGATAATGTGCTTGCCTCAAACCTGAGGAAATCCCCGTGGAAACAAATAGGGGAAGTAACAGCAGCGGGGAATGCATTTAGTAGCATGAAAAAAGTTGGGACACCACCTGAGAAATACCAAGCCCAAGCTGCTAAACAATACAAATCGCTAAAGCATAACTTGTCAGGGAAGTTGGTGGTGGTGTGTTTTTGCAGGAATGCCAGCACCTCTGTCACTGAAGATCAAAGGAATGAGTTCCAAGTGGGGAAGCTGCAGACAGATTTACATGGGAAAACTCATAGAAAACAGCCAGAAACATCAGATAATAATTTTTTCCCTTAAGCACTTTTTAGCTTGTGGTTACTTTTGTGTTATAAGTAAGAACAAAATCAACACTCTGAATTTTCACTCTTCTTTCATAGAAACCCACTAACAGAAAGAGATGGAACTTTTAACTGACCCCATAATTGATTGTATTATCAGTTATAAATATTTGTGATTTGTTTCTGTGTTCATTGAGAACAACTTGTTGGGAGAGCAAATACTAGTAGGATCATATGAGACAAATCATTTTATGTATCATTAATTTGTTTTTTTCTAAATTTTTAATTTTTTTTTTTTTTTATGTTAGTGTGGGGAAAGGTTTTACTTTTGTTCTATGGATGTATACTTTTGTTTCAGTTAATTGAGAATTAGAAAATCTAACCAAATATAACCTGGGAGTTGGTAAAATAATCCATCATTCTAATGTGCATTTACTGTCTTCTGTTGGGCAATGTGATCTTCCTGTGCCTCCTTCAAATCTAAGATTAATACTGAACTTTTAACAGTATTATTGCATGAGGTGTAGCTTATATGTGTCCCTAAAATTTGGAGCATGGAGAAGATTTATGTACAATAATGAGGTAGATTTTTTAACTCATATATTGCATTGCAATTTGAGGTGATTTAGGCTGACAGTGATGGAGAGATCTGCAGCTAATTTCCACTGCCTCAACTAAGCCACCATGATTATTATGTGTGCACACTGACTTTGAGCTGGAAATCGTGGTTTCAGTTTCTGAAAGCATTGTAGAACTCTTACTGTTTAAAGAACTTTATTTTGTAGGCTCAACTTATAATTTTATGTTTTTATGCTGCAAAAGACTCATTAACAACTTTTATTGTCCAGCCACAGTAGGACAGAAAGCCATGGTTGTATCTGTGTGGGATATAAAGGCATTGAGGTTTAGCTAAAGGATTGTTATTATGGTTTTTGAACAGTAATTACTTGAACTCGCCTATTTGATTATGCTAATGAATTTGTGCTTTGATATTACAGATGTTAAAATTCTTTAGCTTTATATGGAACTGACCTAAAATAATTCTGATCCCTTTTAATGACTATGACTTCATCAAGGTATTGTGTTCCCTAGGAATTAGAGCTATTAACCTCAAAAAGAAAACTGTACAGAGTAATTTTTCCTGCAACCAGTTTTTAGTGCTGAGGAGAGGAGGATAGCTATCATTGTTTTTAGACTGAGCTGCAAAATGCTTGATATGATTCATCTTTCCCACAGTTAAAAAAGGAGAGGATGAAAAAGGGAAAAGAAAACAGAGGAACAAAAGGCTAAATAATAATATCTGCATGGGGAAACTAGTTTATTTTTTTTTCTCTGAACTGAGATAAAACAACAAAATACAGTCTGTTTAGTTAATGTAAATGGATTTCAGATTTCTAATGCAATCTCAGAAGTAGAGACCAAAATTTTATAAATTTTTTTAGAAGATTAATCCTGCAATTTAATTCCTGTATGCCTAGCCTATGTACTAAGATTTTAATCTTTTTACTCTGGGCCAATGAGTGTACACTAACTAATGAGTGAATGACTAACTGTCATTCAAATGCCTCCTTTTTTGGTAAAAGATCTATTTTTTAGTTGAGTCAGTGGTGAACTTCTGTCCTGTCCAAAAAAGTATACTGTTAACATGGACTGTTCTTTCTAGGTGGTAAAAAGACAGTAAAAAAGGCTGCACAAATCCAAGGTGTCATTGTACCAAAACTTACTGCTGGCTTCTGAATCTCATTAGTTTTTACCATTACTGTAGATTACTAAGAATGTGTTTAATAAAAAAAAATAATCTCAATCTAAAGGATACAATCTGGTTTCCTTTTACTCGAACAGGGAATGCAGTAGAATTTGAATAAAGGTATGAAAATACACTTTCTCGTTGTAAGGTGTAGGTCTATTCAACAATACTCTTCATGGGCTTTGTAGCACTACCTACAAGGTATTCCAAAGAGTTTTAATCTCCTTGAAGGGACAAGNCACCCTGAGTGATGGTAAAACCTGGACAAAAACCACTATAAGGGGAAGGGACAGGGGTAACATGGGGCAAACCATAACTTTACAACCCTCCCAAAATACAATGGCGAAAGAAGCAAAATCAAACAAAATACACACTACTACACAGGAGACCAACATTTGAATTCTAAAAGATGCTTTTGAGATCTAAATATGTCCTTGCCCGTAAAAGTGAATATGTTTAACTCTTGGAAATTCTGGAAATTGCAGTGAGACAGCCTTCCTTTCAGTAGCACCCACTTAAAGATGGTGCCTTGAGAGTACCATTACTAATTAAGACTACTCACACTTCTGTGGTCTGGAAATTAGGCTGGAATTTTTGTAAGGGGCAGATTTAATTGTGAACACTCTTCTGGTTTTGCTTTGTTAGAATAATTCTCCTTGTGAGTTATTTAACACCTTTACACAGTGCTTTCATAGACTTCCTTCATAGCAACATGGTGAAGTATGAAGCACTTTTCTTTGTTTTCTTGCAGACCTTTAAATAAATCAGGTAGGCTTTTAAACTCATGTTTTTTCAAGTTGTTTTTAAACTTTTTCAAGTTTAAACTTTATGTAATGGAGCCCATGGCAAATTCCAAGTGAAATGTTGGAAATCCTAAACTGAAGGACTTAAAGCATCACTGAAACCCTTCCACACTGTCCAGACCCAATACAGATACTGCTTGAGAGATCAGACACTAATCAAAGAGAGCAGATTTTGGAAAAGGGGTCAGCTTTTTAGGGTTTTAGCCCTCCCAGGTTGTGAGTAGCTTGCTGCTCATTATAGAATTTGGAAGAATCCCTTTAAAAAAAAACAAAGGCAACAGGGATAGTCAGAGCTGGGATCCAGCTGATATACCCCATGGAAGACTCAACAGTTCAGAAATTCCTAATTTCAAAAGGATGTGTTTAAGAAGCAGTTTCAAAGAGGTGTCTAGACTAAAAATGCCATAGAGGGGATGATTAGGAATTTATGGCTTGTGGAGTTTTACCATTTTAGAAATTGACTTTTATTGTGCATAATATTTGTTTGATGATCAGTCAACATTTAAGCAGAATTCTGTTGCATTCTCTGTCTAATTCAACACTGGTTCTGTGGGCAGCAAATATTTAAGACTCCCTGGTAAGTTAAAAACTGGAGGCAAAATACTGTTCTTACTGTGTTTGTATGTAAATCTATCTGTGCTAAGGAAATTTATCAAAACAGTAGCTGAGGAGACACAAACTGAAGTCTCAGGAAAGGCATTCTGAATCTAGACCACAGCTTGTTTTGGAATGACTTTAAATTTTTCCATCTATTTGTCCCACAATAAAAATCTGGTAATCCTTCATGCCCCTCACCAATTCCTGGCTTACAGAGATTTTCTTTTTATTTCCCCCATTGGTAATTCAACTGGTCACATAGGGATAAACTTCAAAATGAAAAGAACTCAATTAGGAAAAAAAAAAAGTCTATTTGTTATTTATCAAATAATGAATGTTCTTTTCTGGCATTAAATTTCAACTGCTAAAATCTCCGTGGCCTTGTATAGATTACATGGGTGAGACCTGAAGGCATCATTTGGCACTTAATTGGACTGTGTGTTTGGGAACAGATTTCCTGTAAAGCTCTATGCATTTTAACTCTGCTTTCACTGAGACATCTTTGGGATCGTTATGAAGAACAACAAGGATGTCTGAAAGTAGATTTCTTAATTTTGGTGTGCAACTGAGGTAGCATTAAATGGCAAAGCAATTTAAAAGGGCTTGCTACTGTGAAGAGGAAAGTTTTCTTTTCAGTTTTAAGTATTTTGATATCTACGTGTTTGTTCTCAGAAGTGCAGTAGAGATTTAATTGCTTTGAATAAAAATACCTGAAACCAAAGTTTGGTTTTAGTGCAGCTGAGTTTGAACACGGTGGAAGGACCATGTTTATAAATCTTAAGTAACTTCCTTTCTCTGGAGGCTTTGTTGGGTTTGTTTGGTTTGGTTTGGGGGCTTTTTTTTTGGTTTTTTGTTTGTTTGTTTGCTATGGAAAACAGATCTGAATAAATCAAAAATTATGTGCAGGCTGTGAGGCATAAGTAAATGTGTCATAGTGGTGTAGGTAGACCTGATCTAGTCCCAGTGATACAAGAAATGTATTCCCTGTGGTTGTTACAGAAGCAAGACTATTGCAGCACTGAAATATGGGGTAAATTATCTGATCATTTGCTGTTCCTCTGACACCAAAATATAACTCCCTGATGAATGCTGCAGTCCGGAGCCGTATGTGATTCCATTCCTTTGCCAACGTGTTTTTGGGTTTTACTGCCTGTTTTTCACTCTTGAGAGGGAAACTTCTGCACAAAAGAAAACTAAATTGTAGATTTAGACAAAAAAATAATTAAGCATTTTTACTAAGAGAAAATGTCTGTCTCAGAAAATCAATGTAGAACTTTTAGAATATTTTAGTTCAAGCAAGTGAATTTTGTTAGATAAAGTCAGAGGATTTTGTTTTGAGTTTTATTTGCATTATTGCTCTTCTGTTGAGAAATAAGGAAATTTCCAACCCATATGAATTCCCCAGCTATAAAATTTGCTGAGATTTGATAAGGTCTCAGAACATTAAAGAAATTGAAAGTAACATCCAGGGTGGAGGTGAACAACAGCAAACTTAGTCTTNNNNTTTTTTTTTTTTTTTTTTTTTTTTGTGGCTTTTATTTATTTTCTCTCTATAATATTCTGCGTGAAAGTTGAAATATATTGACATTTAAATTTTTTTTTAATAAAGAAAAACTCATTTGAAAAGATCGAAACATTGATACAATACAGCTTTGTATATTTTTTATATTTTTCTCCTGCAAACTGAAATTTGCATCGGTGGAGAAAATTCTGTCAAAATCATAAAAAAATTATAAATACAGATGAGAAGGTATTATGGGAGATGGATGTAATATAAAAATAATTAAAGGGATGTCATCAGAGGTAACAATTTTAGTATTTTAGAGAAGCTAATAAATTGCTGTTCTCTCCCCTTCCCTCTAAAAAAAAAAAAAAAGCAGCTACTTTTATCTTCCTTTCTTAATTATTTAAACTAGCATGCTACTAGGCTGGGGCTTGCTAACAGTCGGTTCTTCTAAATTTTGATATTTGATGTGATAAATCTTGCAATATTTTTGTGTCCTTTTCTAGAGACTTTCATGAAAAGCTTTTCTTTTATAAATATTTAGAAAATATTTTTGTTAATGTAAAATAGACTTCTGCATTTTAACCGTCTCAGGAATTACGTCATGATTCAGTCAAAGTAGTGCCTGGGCTGGGTTACACAACAGGTTACAAAGTGAAAGTCCATAAATTTATGATGTGATTGTTCAGATTGCTCCTGGCACCAGAAATTTAAGGGGTCTCTTTGCTCATGCCTCAACAAAAGAATAGCTTAAGGCAATCATGAGCATTTTCTTGCTTTTAGCTAAATGAAGCTGTTTCATTACTCTCAGCTGATGCGTGTGGGCCTGTGAAATCAGGAGAAAATAATGTCAAGGGGCTGGACTGAAAAAAAAATGGTACGTTTGTCTTTTTACAGGAGAAAAAGCAGGGAAGAGTCTAGTGGTTTCCTTAAAGAAGGTCTTGTTGCCAGTGTTTTATTACATTATTAAAAAGAGTCAACAGTTCATTTAGCTGAAAACTGCCTCATCTGTGTGAGAAGAAAGAGAGAGGGCAGAATCACGAACTTTGGGAATTCAGGAATTTAATTTGTTGTCACATACTCGTTGGCTTTCTCTACAATCCTGTAAAAGTTTCCTAACCCTGCTTGGGTAACGTTTTTACATCCCTGTCCCATGCTTGCTCTGAGACATCACAGTGCCAATACAAAGAGGTTTGAAAGAGGGCAGAAGTTATTCTACCACAACTGTGATGCAATGTGTGATTATTTTTCAGCTGAGAAATAGATTCTTCTCTTCCTTTGCCAATATATTAAGATTTGATACTGCCAGAAAGAAGAGCAGCCAAAAATACTTCTAGCAGATTTTTCTAAAATTATTTAGAAATATTTAGGTCTAAAAATATTTCTGAAAGGTTTCATCAAACTTTTTTTTTTCTCTATTTTAGTCTGAATATCTTGGAATAATTTAGGCATAGGAATGCACTAAAGCATTTAAGGAAAAAAAGGGTTTGAGCCATTGGCATTCCAGCCTCATTGGAGGGCTGATCTATTTTCAGTGACAATGGCTGTGGGGAAGATGATAAAAACATCTGCAGCACCACCAGATTTTAATCTTCCCATTCAGAGTTCTGAAATAGTCTTACAGATGTCTGCACCTCATTACATGGCTACTGGGGGATTGTTTCATCTGGTACACTTTTGCAGCCTGGGTGTACCTTTAATAAGCAATCTGGCATTAGCCTGCTTCTGCCACTGGAAAGCAGAGAATTTTGATATATCAATGATACTGTTAATTACACTGCTGTGCTAGGCATCATTAAAGCTCATAATGCTGAGAGGCATATCAGGAGGATTCACTTTTACTTAAGTGAATCAGCATTAAGCAGCTCAAGGAAACTGTTTCAGGGTTTCTTTTTCCCAGCAGCCCATGATTCAAGATGAAAGATGTTTGCTTCAAATGCTCTTTTTACTTCAGACATTTTTTTCAAAGTAAAAAGAAATGGCTGTTTTATTTGAGAGTGTTGACCAATGATGGCACTCTGTGCCTTTATGGAATAAAGAAAACAATGTCTTATGAAATACTTCAGGTATTCCTGCATGTATCTCACACTCATATGGATAAAGAGGACTTGTTTTATATAAATTTTGATCAAATGCCAGGAATTGAACAAAAGGAAAAAGCAAGAAACTAGGACTGTATATTATGTACGTGTATATAACAGAATTCTACAGAGCAAATTACAGAAATTGCTTTTTAGCAAACTAAACATAGTGACATAGATCCAGTGATCCAACAACATAGATCCAGTGATCCAAAAGCATTTAAATTAGCTTGTAGCATAAAGATCTTTCCACTCAGTACTCATTCTGATCTGAAGACTACTATTTTTCATCATAGGAAAAGTGGAGTGACAACATGAAAACAAAGTCAGCAGTTATATGTGCTTTTAGGAAGGTGTAATTCTTTTAATACCTTTTAATGAAACATTATACATAAAAAAATAGTTAGCAAGGAAAGCCAAGATCAATAATTCTTAATATTTACATGACAATTGCAGTTATTGCACAGTTTACTTGGCTTGTGTGTTAAGTTGTTCCCTCAGCCTAAATTTGACTTTTAATTATATTATGTGCCCTTATATCATACATTAGAAGAGCATGACTTTCACAAATGCCTTACAATAACATAACTAGAATACCCAAGCTGCTGGTACTCTAATCACTGTCATGGCAAACTAGTTGTTACAGAAACAATGCATAAGATCTAGTTAAGTCATTAAGTGTGTGGACTTTATTAAATATTAATTAAATTTCTCTTTAATTAAAATGGATTATTACTTGCTTAAATTAGTCACGTTTCCTTATCTGTAACACCAGTTTCTGAAGCTTTAGATAATAGAAGTGTCCAATATATGTGAAAAATTGCATCCTTTTCTCTCCAAAAGAAAAAGACCTGACTCATCACCTTATTATCTTCAAATTTTTGTCCTCCTGTTTTTACAAAAGGTTATGTGTCAAAGAAAGGAGTGGAATGTGCTGTGAAATATTGAATTACGTATTTTTAATGAGCATAAAGTTGAAGGGGCTGATATAGTAAAGTTTAGCATTATGAAAAGCAATTTTTCATGTTTGAGTAGTTAGAAAATCAACAGAGATACTCTTCGTATTCCTCTTGTGGTTTCTTCTTTATTTAACTCCAAATGTGAGAGGTTAATGGTATCAGAAATCAGTGAGTTACTTTTTCGCTGTGCTGTACTTATAAAAGCTGAAATCCTACCTTTGTTGTAATCTGGCAAAACAACTGTTGCCGTCTGTTTGAACAGCAGTTTCATGTGCCTTTATAGCATTAATTTGAATTTCAAGATAGTCCATTGAGAAGGATGCTCAGAACACGGACTGAAAGGTTCTTTGTATTGGGTAAAATATCAGAAGGATTTTCAGTGCTCTAAGAGTTTATTTGTACTTTAAAGGATTGTCAGAATCTGTGATGAAAATTATTGTGTAAGGAAAACCTGCTACAATTGTATGACAGATTATGCAGGAAAGGGTAATTTCCACCAAAATATGTTCACAGTTAATTGCAAGACGGAGAAAAAGTTTCTTCTTTACTAACCATTAAAAATATAAGGGCCTTCATTATCCCAATGCTCCTGTCTGCATTAATAAGATTGAACTGGTGGAGAAAAAAAAAGGCATTATAGAATCTAATCTGCTGCCATCGCAAGCAATTATGCAGGAAGCTCCACGAGTTGCAAGACTAAGAACTCTTCTAGCCTGATATAAAACAGTCCAGACCAAAAAAGAGATTGGAACCTATATAGGAAGAGATCAAAAGTTATCAAGAAAATGTTCAGTATTCTAGATCCTTGGATCAGTTTGTGAATTGCTAAGTAAGGCTCTGACAGAGCCTTGATATTGATCAAATATCGAGAAGAAACCAAATGCTTCAATTATGTTTTCCTGACTTTACATAAGCTCAAATCGGGAATTTAATTACTTGCAAGTTTTGATTTCTTTTAACATCTGTTCCTTTAACCTGTACTGTAAGCTGCAGAAATTGTTTGCAAAATTTTCCCTGAGTATTTGCCAATTGCTTTTAATCTTTTACCACATATCTGTGTAGAAGGTATTTCTTCATTATCATAACCTGTTAGATTTGAATGAGGAAAATAGAACTAGTCAGTCTGAAATTTCTTCCATTTTCTGCAATTGTCTAGAAATAGTTTCATTGGTAATCAAATACTCTCTTGTTAACACAAGAGTAGCCAATATCCATAAAGGCAGAAAGATGACAAAAGTTTGTGACTTCAAAAAAAGTCTTTATCTCTTCTATGACTCTTACCTGTATTTTAGTGAGAAGAACTAATACACAGGGCTGAGTTTTGAATATGCTTCTTAAATGCATAAATCATATGGTTCTCACCCAAAATATTAGCAACACTAACAAATTATGAATAAAATCTCCCTAATCATATCCACCTCCAAAAATAAAGATACATATATGTGAGATTAAAAAACACTCTGTTTTTCAAAATTACATGTTCACATTTTTTTTCTTATTTCTTAATTGGGCAGATGAACTCAATCTTCTCAAATCTGTGTCTGAAATTATGCAGTGATGGAATTTCTATCACAGAAACTTTCACTTCAAAAATAATTCTCTGATTCAAGTTTGAACAAGTTAAGGGAAATCCTGGAATGATATGCGAGGGCTGCGAATGATCACATCAGTCCCTTCTGGTTTTTAGTGCATGAATTCTGAAATCTGAAAACTTAGCTTAAAAATAAAAGCTGAGAGCCTCACAAAACATCTAACTCCTAGAGCTGATGCTTTAGTAAAGGCTCCAAATATAAGCTCACTCTTGTAAAAATTGTCAGAGTGATCATATTATTGGCAGATTGCTGATGAGAATTGTCTCTGTTTCCAAGGGTTCTCCAGCTGAGTGTTCTGATGTGAGATTTTCACTAAGACAGGAGCTGTGTGCTAGTCTCAGTGGAATTACACTATTCTTTTGCGTGTGACCTCCTTGAGGCTTTCCTGGACTGGTGCTGTCAGGGCACCCACATAAATCAGGGCGACTCCCTCAGCCCACTTTCTGTCCAAGCCCGGATGGTATAAGGTTGATCTCACCAAATAAGCAGGAGGACTCTCCACATGGCTGATTCCAGGACGGTTTATTGTAGGGAAGATAAAGGAAAGGGGGTTCGGAGGGGAGCAGGAACACAACCTAACGCTGGAGGGAGGCCAGAGGTGGGAGCCCAGAACATAAGAGGTTACAGTATATAACAGGGGGAAGGGAGGAGGGGTCAGGACCCCGACAGTCCAATCAGGCAGGGGCTTAGGGGAGGAGTTGGAGGGGAATGACAAGGCNCCCCCCCCCCCCCCCCCCCCCGAGTCCCACATTCCTTCTCAGGATAACAAGCTTTCCATATTCTATGATGTGGTTTTTTTTTTGGTCGTTTTCCAGGTAATGGGGGGATGCTGGCGAGGGCACCTGTATTCTCATCATATAGCTATATAGAATGGTGTTTCTGTATTTCAAGAGGATATAAAAAACATTCCTTATTTTTCTAGTAGACTCTTTTCCTTTTTTTTCTCTCTTATTTGGATGATGGTTAAAACTGCCCAGAGGTAAGATTTGTCAGAAGCAGTTTGGTTATAGGCAGGAAACATGAAGTTGGGCTCAGTATATGAAGGCCAACCTCTATAGAGGTACAATGACGGACTATGTTGTGTAGTACAACAGAAAATACTTTATATTGCAGAGCACCCAGGACATGGGAGAAGTTGGCCAGACTGAAGATACACTTATGTGTATGCTGGCACAATTATTTCAGTAGAATTCAGCTGTTCAAAGAATCTGAGCCTGTAAGGTATGACCTTTGTTCTACAGAGCTCTTGGAACTCTCTTAATTCCCAAATGTTTCTCTTAGCCTAACTGCATGTAGAACTGGGAGACAGAAACAATCTCAGTGAGAAAAATAACTCCAAATATTGTTGATTGGAGTGATGCTTTAAGAACTACTACCCTTCTTCTATAGTTTGTTTATTTGGCTATAAAATTTAGGCCATTCATCAGTATTACTGATATTTCTATAGTTTGAATGGCTTTTTGAAATACTGTGTTCAAAATATTGTGTATTCTTAGTTTTAACAGCATGCTATTAAAAATCTCTGATTCCACTTATACTCAAAAGTATTACAGGAAAAAATCTCTTAATTGGTGTTTAAGACCAAGACAAAGCTCTGTAAAGAAGGACAGATGAAAGACACATATAATTCATGTAATTTTATATGAATATAAAATTATGTTACTCTCTTTGACTCAGACATGCAGTTGGGAGACAAAATCCTTGCAAGGGATTTAGACATATATTTCTGCAGGACTGGGGTTAAAATACTTTACCCAGCATCTGATGGAGACTTAGTAATGCCAGCATTGCCAAAAGCTCCTCTCAGTTAACCTTCATTTTGAGGATACAGAAGGGAAAACCCTTTCCCATAAGGATAGTCACAGGCTAATGGTTCTTTCTAAAAGCAGGCTAATAATATTGCCCCATCTTAAAAATAGTGCTCATGGGGAAAATATTTTTGCCTCTAGGAAATAGCATCTTTTCCTTGAGCCAAGCTTCCATAGGGTAAAAAATGAGATGAGCAATAAAATGTGTGTTTTATTGGATTGTTAAAATTCAAGAACTACTTCAGTAAACGGTTTTCAACCAGTGGAAATTTATGTTAAAAAGTAATTATATTCTCGTTATAAAAATATAATGTGATTATGCATATGATTTATGTGGTCGTTATAAAAATTTGCCAGCTTTAATTTGTGTTTGTAACATGATCTATATTTTAATTGTAGAATTAAAAGCTACTTAAAAAAATCTAACAACTTCAAGCTATAAAAATATAGCTCACATTACTAACCTTTTTCACTCTATGAAAGAGTCAATGAGGTTTGAGTAACTGCACGCGTGGTGATCTGATCTTAGTATTGTGCAAGTGCAAAAAGTGATTTTTAATGGAAAAAATAATAACTTGAAGGAATATCAGATAACATTCTGTGGGCTTGACTGAATGCAATCAGTACCTTAGGAAAATAAAGGTAATAAATAAATAAAAAAAAATTAATATAATAATATTTATTTTAATAAATAAATAAATAATAAATAAATAAAATAAAGAGTTGGGTGAATATGATTGTGAATTACAACTGTGATGTGATCCCAAAATGTTCAGGAAAATTTGCGCAGATATTGGTGGGAATTAATTCCAAATTAATAATTTGTCCCCTGTTAAAAGTTAAGATAATAAAAAATCATTTGCCATTATACTTATTACAGATCCATGTGTGCCTAAAAAAAAAAAGGCACCCACCAAAAAAATCTACATGCTTAATTATTGAATTCTTTCATTTGGTAAGAGGGTAAGATGAAAACTATTTACTTCAGATAAGCGCCAGTCAAAAGCAAGACAAATACTTTGGAAGGTCAGAGATGTGAAAGAGGATTAAGCTGAGCAAAGGAAAGATTAGATGAAATATAAAGTCATAACTCTTTCTTTTATTTCAATAAAAGTATTTTTCTTTACAGTATATCAGTAACATCTGTCTCTTTGGTCATTCAGAATTAAGCACTGAGATACCTGCTGTAGAGAGTAATTTCATATTGCCAAGGACAAATACAATATGATCTAATAAACTTTTTCTCATCACAAATTTCTTTTTGTGGTACTTTAATCTGGCAATTTGGAAATTTGAAAAGAGAATTGCACACAAGATGTATACTTGGTTTGAATTTGATTCACATTTTTGCTATTTCTCCTCATGGCACATTTATAATTATGTTCTTGTGAATTTGCTGAGATTGAACTCCTATTTGTCAAGTACATTATTAAGCCATTGACCTGTATCACTCACATACTCAAAACCTAGTTGTATAAAGTAGAACCTGATGTAGCTTGAGAACTTATCTGTTCTTGTATCACTGGGTTTATTCAAAACAGAAGGAAAAGTAGTTTACTTTAGTCTACTTAACACTTCTGTTTTTCTTTCATCAGAGTAACTGCTGTTGGGTGTGGAAAAGACTCCCTTGTTCCTTTTTTTTGTTGTTGTTGTTGTTGTTGTTGTTGTTGTTGTTTCTGGGGAAGTAAAGGCCAGCCAGATTTCTTTTTCTAGTAGCTTTAGTCTGGGAGCAATTCTTGGATTTATTTGAGCTCAATTCTCTTTATTTTAGCTTGATGAGAGCAGAAAACTGAGCCCGAAGCTGAAAAGACATGAAGCTCAGGAAGGAATGCAGTTCCAGTACCAAAAGCATTGGTTGGAGAAATTAGTACCTCAATCAGGTTGTTTGTGATAGCTATAGAAGTGCATTTTTCTTCAGAAATAAGAAAAAGATCTGTGCTTTTTGTCATGGTCAGACTTCTAGTTTTTATTTTCAAATATGGCTCAAGCATGTTTCATGCACCTCTGATTTCCCCACTCTGTTCTGCACTGGTGCAGCCTCCTCTTGAGTACTGCATCCAGTTTTGGACAACACAGTATTACAAAGATATTAAGTTGTTAGAGAGCATCCAAAGGAGGAACAGGATGATGGTGAAGAATCTGGAGGGAAAGCCTCAGGAGGAGTGGCTGAGATTTGTGTTCATCCTGGAGGAGACTGACGGAGACATCGTTGTGGACTTCAACATTCTCAGAAGGAGAAGAGGAGGGGCAGGCCCTGATCTCTTCACACTCATGATCAGGGTTTGAGGGAATGGCATTAAACTGAGTCAGGGGATGTTTAGGTTGTATATTAGGAAAAGGTTTTTCATCCAGAGGGTGGATAGAAATGGGAACAGGCTCTCTAGGGAAGCAGTCAGAGCACAGGACCATCCCCAAGAATGGCACCCATGTGCACGAGAGCATTGTCTAAAAGCTTCTTGAACTCAGTCAGGCTTGGTACCGTGAGCCTGGGGAGCCTGTTCCATTGCCCAACTACCCTCTGGATGAAGAAGCTTATTCTAATATCTAAATTAAACCTCCCCTGACACAAGGGGCCATTCCCTGGGGTTCTGTGACTGGTCACCATGGGAGAGGTCACTGTCTGCCCATTCTCCTCCCCTTGGAAATTGGTGACTGTGATGAGGTTCCCCGTTCAGTCTCCTCTTCTGAACAAATCAAGTGACATCAGGTACTTCTAAGACCACTTGCCCTCTAAGCCCTTCACAATCTTTCTTGCCCTTCTTTGTACACTTAATGCCTTTTTTATACTATGACACCCAGGGCTGCCCCCAGCACTTGAGGTGGGGCTGCCTCAGTGCAGAGCAGGGCGGGCCAATCTTTGCCTTGCCCAGCTGTGCCTGATGCCCCCCAGGACACAGTTGCCCTCCTGGCTGCCAGGACACTGCTGATTCACATTCAACTGTCCCTCAGCCAGGACCCCCAGGTCCCTTTTTGTGGCACTGCTTTCCAGCATCTCATTACCCAGTCTATGTATATACAGGGTTGCCCAATCCTATCTGTAGAATCTGGCACTTTTCCTTGTTGAACTTCATTTGGTTGGTGATTATCCAGTTGTCTAATTTGTTGAGGTCTCTCTGCCTTTGAGGGATTCTACTCCTCCCAATTTTGTGTCATCTGCAACCTTGCTCAGTATCCTTCAGTCCAAGTCATTTATGTAGATGTTGAAGACCAAAGGAACTTAAAGCAAAGTTCTGTGGAACCCCACTAATGGCAAGTCACCAGTCTGATGCTATCCTATTCATTATGAATGATTTCTGGATAAAAGTGAACAATTTCCTAATTTTATCTAATTTTTTTTTTTTTTTTTTTAAATAATAGCTCTTTCATTTCAAGCTGCAGAAATTTATTCTCATTTCAGAAATAATTAGGATCCAACTAACCTGTCAATTGCTTCAGTGATTGAAATCTCCATAGGTTGCTAAGTGGTTCTTGATTGTCCCAGCTGGCATCTGGAGACAGCTCTTTTTGTGTTTCTGGTCAAAGTCCATGTTTAGAATACAAATGGCATTTTCATGCATTAGCCAAATATAGATCTTAAAGTTCTTTCATCAAGGCAAGTTGATAATTCTGAAATGTCTGTGAAATCATACAAATCCTGGCATTGTGATATGGATTCACTTCAGCTGTGTATGGAATTAAAAATTCTAACTGCGGTGTATTTAGCCCAGTAGATGCAGAAAAATCATTAAAGCCCAGTAGATGCAACGTCTTTAAACTTAATCATGGTAACATTAACTAGGAAGCAATACATATGAGGAGTCAAATCAAATTCTCTGGTTGCTTGTGATTGAAACTTGTACCATTAAATTTTCAATTATGTATTCATTGTTAATGGGAATGATGCTTGTTTGCTTGCCTCAGCCTAGCAGTGCTCTCTGTGTATATCATGGGAGATTTGACTCGGACATAAAAATATGATAATTTTCTAGGATAATATCCACAACTCTTTCTCATGTTGAAAATAAATGATTGTGCATGTGAAATCACATCTCCTTAGTTCTCCTAACAAGTGTTAAAAGGGTGGAGTTAGACTCAGAGGAGTTGTATCCAGTGAAAGGACAAAATAGGGCAAAGTCCACAAACTGAAATATAAGAACCATTTAATCAGAGAAAAAAAGATTTCCCAAGAGTGCAGTCAAACACTGAAGCAACGTTTCCAGGCTAGTTGTGGAGTTTCCTTCCTTGAAGATTCAGAACTTTTCTGGTCATGATCCTGAGCAAGCCTGCTTGAGTTTCCTCTGATTTGAGCAGTGGGGGGCAGACAAGGTCTCTAGCAGCCTAAACCCCTCCAAGATTCTGTATGAGCCTTCCTTAGAACTGTTGAATTTTATTGCAGCTGGTTTCAATGGTGCAGCAGAAAACAATAGAGAAAGCAGGTTTTTTTGTGTTTTGTTTTTTGTTTTTTGTTTTTTTTTTTTAAGAGGTGCATTTCTTCATGCCCAGCTATGTAAGTCAATGGCATTGTGCATTTAGATTGTTGTGCCAGTAATCTTTAACAAAGCCAACATCTGATTTCAGCTAATTCCCCTTAAATTACTCGTGATCCTTTCTCTGTTTATTGTATCTGAATGTTCAGAATCTGAACTAACCTTGAACTAAACATTTGCAGTATAACACATAGAGTTCTTGTAAAACATAACAGAAAGGTTTTAAAAATTTGTTATTAGTATTAATGGGAACTTAATACTCTGATCAAGGAGAAGAAGGATCTTTTTCCAATGTGTGCAGATAGGTTACAAAAGCATTTATTAAAGGAAATCTTAAGAGTTGTATTAAAATAAATGTAGGTAATACACTGGTCACATTTCAGAGGCATTTTTAAAAAAACTAAAATTTTTATAAAGTGTGAATAATGGTTACTATAGCAAACTGTACTCTGTCCCTAAGACACTCTCTATGCTATAAAGAGGCACTCTCTCTATGCTATAACAACATGTGATTCGATGACGTGGAAAAACAGAGGATTATTTCAAAATAATTTGGTCAACTTGTGCAGACTTAAGAGAAATAAAATATTATCATCTTTTCTTCTCTAAAAGCTGGAAAATGAAGTACACACTTTAAGTGCAGTGTGCAACTTCAAAAATTGAAAACAAAGCCAGAATTGTGGTAATTTCCTGCACAATATTTTTTACTTCTGTTGCAGCTGTGCAAATCACTGAAATATAACAGTAAGGGTTGTGCATCCCGCTCTGCAAAAGTATTAAACATATTCTATTTTTTACATATAACCCTGTCCCTACCACCTATGTGTCCACTCTGTTCTGCATACCTTGAAATAAGGATGGCTTGCTGTCCTGCCTAACTCTGTAAGAGTCTGAGTGTACTTCATAATGAGTTTTTTGCACAGATAATGCTTTTTGCAATTGCAGNGTTTTTGTTTTTGTTTTTGTTTTCTCCAGGGGCCATGGAGAACACTTAAATTGCAGATTTTATAATAGACTTTCAGTGGTGGAAAATTTTTGTGGGTGCTCCTTTGACGGTGTATTTCTCTAGACCAAATCTTTCCATGTTTCCTGTAGCAGTAATGTTGCATCCAATGAATAATTGCATTGCTGTAAGTTTTGAGGTATTTCTGGTAGAAAATTTCTCACTCTGTGAATATCCAGAACAGGATAAGGTAGAAGAGAGATAAATATGAACAGAGTTGACAAAGAGGCATTTGCATTTTGGGTTCCTCCATACTGGACTATTGACTGCAAATGAAGGTACAGAAAGCAAAAAGGGATTCAGGGAATATTTTGCTGGTTAAACATAGACATGACTCTCACCTTAAACACACAGAAACTTTACACCTCTTTCCATAATATACTAACCTTAAAACCCTGAAGTTTTTCAAATTCTGTACCTGGAGCAACACTTATTCTGGAAGAGAGGATTTCACCTATCTGAATTATTGCTGACTTCTTGAGCAGGCAGAAATTACCATGTTGCCAAAACTGAGTGAAGGACATCTGCTTTCACATTCTTTGTGTATCTCTCCCAATTTGTTAGAAGTGTACACTTGATGATGATTAGCCTCCATTTTTCTTTGAGTTGGTTGTGTCTTTTTTGACGTATTGATTCCTTATTTATTTTTAAATATCTATTGTATCTGCTAGGAAGCTAATCAAATTTTGTCTTTAGACATTATAAGAAATTAATTATGAGTTGCAGAAGACCAGTAAAGAATTAGTGAAGAAGCTACCAGGCTGTGACAGAAAATGCATGATAAATAAGCACAATATATAATCTGCTGAATAAATAAGAAGTTATATATTGGCATCAGAGTAACTTTCTAAATTCAGCTGAACTCCTCATGCTCATGTCAATATAATATAAAAACAAACTTGCAGTATCCTTGATCCAAGTAGCAGATGTGAGACAAAAGAGACAGTATGTCCTTCAGCTCTGATAAGAAGCTTCTATTCATCAGAAAAATAGAAGAAAAATGTATATGGTTCTTTCTTGGCTGTCTGCTCTGGTGTATCATCGAAAAGTTTTGAGACTACTGCTGTAAAGCAATCGTGATGATATATGTGTGATTCTCTTTCTAAAGTGATAGTTGAAGAAAAATATTTCAAATATTAATAACTTTATGCAAATGGGGACTCTGGTGTATTACAAGAGCTGATGCCATTGAGTGCCGTGTTGCAAAAGGCCTTGTGCTGGTGTGGTGTCTTCCCATTCTTCTTTGCACCCATGGCACCGTGTTAAGCGCATTACACAGGAGCCCTTCTCTTGGTTAAGGTGGCTTAAGAATTGCTCTTACAGATTACTAACATCTTGTGTGTCAGTTCACCTGGGGACACCAAGCAGAATCCTGCAAAGGTGGGTGCTTGGTGAAAGGGAAGAGTTCCTGCAGCAGAATGTGAATAGGCAGGTGTCAATAATCCTGCTGATCTGGAGAGAGATGGACTGAGGCAAGGCACAGGTTACGCGGCCTCATTGTGAGGGGATTACATTGAAGTAATAAGAATAATGGAGGAGAATGAATAGAAAAGCCCAAAAAATTAGTTTTGAAATCTGTACAGCTTCAGTGATGTCTGTGGAAGATCCTCCTCCTCCTCTGCCTGTCATTTTTTTGCTACACTTCTCTTTTTTTTTTTTATTTTTTTAATTACGCTTCTGAGACTGCTATTAACAAAATGCAAACATAGGTTATGCTTATCCAGTATTGCATTTCCTATCAGCTGCTTCACAGAGGTGTTCAGAAGCTGGCAGTACAAAATTTATTGCAAAATCCAAGTTTTTGCTTCCTCCCACTTTGCCTCTAGCTGTGTGATAGCTAATTTGAGTGAAACACTTAATTATCTATTAGCCAAGGCTATAATATAAAATTAGTCACAGCCTTCTATGAAAAATAACTAACAACTTTCTCCTCATGAAAAATCAAACACAGAATTACCCTTTTTTGATACGAAGTGATGGGAGTAAAACCTGTTTGAATGAATGTATTAAAACTAATCTGAAAAAAATCCCTAAATTAAACGAGAAAAACCTGGCATGGAATGGCCATTTACTTTTTATTATTTATGTCCCAAAGATGATGAATGCCTATGAAAAACCTCACCCTTAAGTTCGAGCTTTGAATTTCTTAATACATGGGTGGGGTAATACTTCATTTCTCACTAGTCGTAAAGGAGTTCATTAAAACAAAGCTCGATCTTCAATTACAGAATTAAATAGCATTTTTCAAAGCAATATGTATCAGATTCTTCTTAGACACACATGCTTATAGTCAGTAAACTTTAAATCAGATGAATGAGGATGTTCAAAAGGGGATTTTGCAAATTCATGGACAGCAGACACTAAGGTCAGTATGTGTATACAAACCCCATAACATACCAAATCCAACAGCTGTGGACATCAGTAAAATACAAATGGAAATGTACCACAGAAAGTGGCTGAGAAGGTGTGCTATTCCTGAAAGGAATCTTCTATGGCTTCTGTCAGAACTGTGGTCTTAATACACCAGTGTTCTTAAAGGGATATTTCTTGTGTTCTTTGCTAAAAAATTTTTTACTCTTCAAATATTAAAAAATGTGAAAATTTTAATGTGTATTTGCTTTATGCACCTGTTCTTTGGTCAGCGTGATTGTTTGTTTTGAGCTCACACATCACAGTGAAAAAGGAGAGGAAAAAATAGTAGCACAAGGGCATAATGTCTGCATATACTCTTTTCAGATATATCAGCACTTTTGTGGTTTTGTTGGGAAATCTCTAGTGTTCTACAGGGCATCACAATGAAAACAGGACAGGAAATTCCAAATATGTTGCTTAATTTGGCGTCCCTGGGGTTTCTTGAAATGCCTTAGCTTCAGCTGATATTTGGATCATCTTTTTGTGGAGCATTTTTCAGGGTCACTTATCACTGTGGGTTTGGGAGACAGCTTCAGTCATGCAGAGAGGGCTCCCACTGAGAAAGTGGCAGGAGCGTTACTTTGTTGCAAACCAAGGTGGATTTGTTTGGTGCAGCTTGGCTGACCGACGGCTGACAAACTCTGGTGCATGCAGCCTGTTCACTGAACCCAAATTAGGCATGCTTTGTTTAACATTCTTCCACTTTCTGATTTCAGGTAATAATTACCTGTTTTGTTGTACAGCCCAATGTGCAACAAGAGGCAGGACCAAAAAGGAAGAGTTGCAATGCTTATGTTTCTTGCTCCAAACTTTTTGTTCCTAATTATTCCTAATTATTCTGGGAATCTGCCAAGATTCCCCTGTCTGCAGGACAACACAGATGTCTACATGCTTTTAACAGCTTTGAAATAATGTAGCAGCTAAATACTGGAATGGGTATCCAGTGCATGAGTGAAAAAGCTTGGCCCTCAGAATTTAATACTTAAATGAAAGGCTTGCTAAGTGATTTAAAGAATCCCTTGTGCCCTGTTGTGTCATGATTTTTTGTTTTTTAATGCTGCTAGTTTGCACTTTTATCTTTTTTCTTTGTCTTTCTTTTTTCCTTTTCTGATGCAAAATCTTTGCTTCATTGACATTAATTTAATTTATTGCATTGATTTTTTAAGGATTTTTCTCTGTTATGTGAGCAGTTGTTTTTTGGTTTTTCTCTCAAAAAAAATTCTCAAAAACTTTCTTTTGTCAATTTATTAGTAAAAGCCAGAAGCAAGTACAATCCCATTATTGCTGATTGCATTCAAAAAGACAGCACATTTTTTCACCTCTCTTAGAACATGAGCAAAGTTCCCATGTAGCAGGTGGTTGTAATTAGCTTGGAATTCAGATTGGCTGGCAAATTTCTTCTTGTTCATTGCATAATTTCACTGCTCTGGTACTCTGGTATAAATCTTGGAGAATTTCCCCTAAGTCCTGCTAATGCAAGCTGCTACTCTAAAAATTAAAATCATGCAGGTTTGGGGGTCCCTGACACTCAGGTCATAGGACTGAGTGATAAAAAAAAATCCTTCAGTAAACATAATGCACAAAATGTGATTTACCTCACTGTTTTTTAGCTGACCTCTGTGCTTTATCAGATCGTGTAAAGAAGTCTGACGTCTCCACCTCTAGTTCTCAGTGGGAATCACATGAACCAAACTTCTTGTCTTTATTTTTGAGGCGTGTTGCATGATATTCTGTTACAGAATTTTGTAACAAAAATAAACAGAGATACTTAGCTGAAATAGTAACAGAAATCATTCTGAAAACCCTTGTGAAGATGGCTGTCCGTGCACTACCACGTAGGAAATATGTGTTACACTGGCACAGAAAGCAGCTTATTTTGCATTGACGATTAAGTCTTGCAAAATGATGCAAGGTAGACTTTCCTTAAGTACTGATATTTTGTAAGCTTTCCCAGATTCATTGATCTTGCCAAAGAAATGATCACAGAATCAAAGGCATGCTAATGCTTTGCAGCAGAGGACAACATTTCTCAAAACTGAGATGTTGGCAGTGACACATAATCGATGTTCAACGAAAACCAATCAGTCGGCTTTATTATTCAAATAGCTAAGTGTTGATAAATTATACACTTATAAAGTGCATTCAAAACCTGTGTTAGATTAAAAGGGTAGCTGTATATCTGCTATAAAAGATAAATCAAAATGCACTATTATGGGAGATAGTCTTGGAGAAAACAGGGCAAAAATGCCTTGGGACGACACCCTCATTTTACTTAGGGTGAGAAAGGAGAACAATCTCCCAAGATCCCTTGTGTCTCTATGCAAAAGAACTCCTGCCTGTCAGCTGTTGTTCACTCCTCAGTTCTAGTATGTTCTGTGTTCTTAGTTTCTCCATTAGTTCTCCCCAAAAGACCATTCCCTCCCTCCTCTACTACTGGTTCCACCTGCATCACTCCACTCCAGTTCCTCCCCTAGACCCCTCTCCCCATTGTGCTGCTTGTGCCCTGACCCCTCCTGCCTTCTCCCAGTTAGGCACCCAGGCCCTCCTACGTCTTAACCCTTTGCCTCTGGTTCCCTTCAGCAGAGGTTGTGTTCATGTTTGCTCCCACCTGTTCCTCTTACCTTCTCCCTACCTGGACCCTCGATCTGCCCTCAATAAACCCTGCTGGATTTACCATGCAAAGAGCCCTCTCGTCTCTTTGGTGAGGCTTCAATTTCACCATCCGGGCTCGGGCGTCTGCTGGGCTGGGGGAGTTGCCATCATAGCCCGAAGTGGAGACGCTTGTGGTGCTGCAGGCCCCGACAGCACCTGCCCGGGGAAGCTATCAGTAGCCACCCTCACACTATTAATTGAATAAGTGAAACACAGAATTGCCAAACTTTGATTCCCTTCAGCTGTTGAACAGACTTTTTATTTCTTCATTCCTAAGCCCTCTACTTGCAACAAGGATGTTTCAACGGCTATTCTAGTTTTTTCTTCTACTGCTAAAGCTGAGTAAAACCCTTACATTTCTCATTAGAAAATGGTGGTTTATCTCCACTGTGAAGTTTTTCACAGGGAATTCCCTGTTTTTTTTGCTAAAGCTGGCTTTGCAAATCCCTTAAAACCTGAAATTTTGCCTCTTTTAGTCATACTGTTTATCATGACAGTTTCATAAACATCTCTGTAAGTGGAGGGAAATTTCAGTGGCTGTTAATGATTGAATAATTTAATTCAAATACCGTGACTATTAAAAAAACCAAAACACTGCATCTGAAACTATAGTCCCATGTTCACTTTGAATCTTGCCCACTGACTTTTACTCTTGTGATGGACAGTTGCATTTTTCAGATATATAGTATTCTTTATGTTACAGTGCAGTGCTTCACTGTTTGAATTATTCTCAGACTGAATCCTGAAGTCATGTGAAGATACAGGCAGTGAGCATGTCCCCACCACAGTGCTTTAATGTCATTACCAGTGGGGCTGAACAGTGGACTAGGTGCTTCAAAGCCACCAAATTGTTTGAATTATCTGAATTTTTATTGTCAGCTGACTAAAAAGGAGACCCTCTTCACATTGATTATAATTTTCCATTAATATTTTCTTTTATTTTTCAATTATTTCATATAGTCTCAGTAAAATGATGCCTCCTTTTGTCATGTTCCTATAAAAACTGTTGAGGGCTTTATTTCCAATTCATATTGCTAATAAACTGTATACAATAGCTTATACGGAAGGAGAAAACTGATCACTTGATGTAGGTTTATAAAGACCACTGTATCATTTTATCTTCCTCAAAAGGACTTGCCCACTGTCACTCAATAAATAGCGTTTAACTATAAAACATGACCGCATGGTCTATCCAGGATGCTTTCTTGAGATAAAATCGTCATAAGGCTAATATAAGATCACTGGCTGTAGCCTACATTTTATTTTATAGAATGAGTTCATTTTTATACAATAAAGCTTATGAAAGAAGAAATTATTGGCTGATAGGATAGAGATGGATGAATATAACGCTTCTGCTGGAGGGATTTATGATATATACTTAGCATCGCAGGCAATATACTAAATCACTGCCACAGCCATTGTGAAAGATACATTGGTTGTCATTTGTTTTTACCAGCCTCTCTAAGTCCTTTTCAGATGTCATTCTAGAGATTTCTGAATCAGTGTCACTTTATGCTATTAAAAAGTCTATTATACATTCTAATGCTACTCTAAAACATAGCAAATTATTTCACTTCCGTTGTTTTTGATACCATTAATATCTGCTCCTTCTTCTATAATATTTATACTAGATAGAAGAAGCTGTAGTGCCAGTGTTATGAAAAAAATACAGTAATTGGAAAGGCAGATAAAATGTTTGTGAGAAATGTAATAGGGACAAATTTTCCCCAGTTTCCAGGGATATACAGGAATATATTATATTTACATATGATACATATGATATCATATTTACATATGATACATATGATATATATCATATATCATACAGGTTATACATGTAAACTGACAGTATATTCTTTGCTCAGATGCTGCTGTTAATACTAAAAGAAAAAAAAACAAAAAAAAAAAAAAAACCCAAAAAAAAAATTATAAACAAAAAAAAAGAAATTATTAGCTTGGAAAGGGCTTAGAAGGGCAGATTCAGTATTGTAGTACATGAGCTATGTCCACAATACTGACTATGGCATTATCTGTAATCAGAAGAATGCATGCAATTGGATTTTTCTGTGGAAACATCATAGGAGCATCTCTGGCCACACTCGTTGAGACCAGTGTTTGCTCACAAGTAGAGATGTCACAGAACTCTTCATAGTATCTTTATGCTGCTCAACATGATCTGATGAAAAAAATAAAAAAAATAAGGCTTTTAAATAATGGAGAAGGTTGGGACACTTAAAAACTAAAAAAAAATTAAAAGTATTACATTTAGTCAACACTTGTAGCTCACATTCTTCGGTTTCTGCACCTCTAGTAACTAAATAAAGTACATTAAAAAGCCCCTTTGGTCAAGAGTGTATCCATCTGATGCAACTTTTGTAGCTTGGAAAAGAAGACTTAAAAATCAATTAAGAGTTTTGTTGTAATGTATGGCAATATCTTTCAGGTATCTCAGAGAGGTTCAGATATCAGAAATGGCTTCAGTTAAGAGGGAAGACACATTGTATGGGAAGAGGGTCTGTATTGGAGTGACAAGGCTAAAACTCAAGACTGAAATCCAATAAATGAAAGTTTCTCTTGTAGCTCTCAGAGGGAAAAATCTCAGAGAGCACCATCACTACCAGGTTTGTCTTCTTTAAAGTAATATTTTGCTTGATCTTGTTCAGTTCACAGGGGATGCATTTTGCTGAGGTGCATGGATACATAGATGGCTGGTTAATAATAGACAATTTTGCTTATTTGTGTGTAAAGGCTTCAATTCTTTTCCAGCTTGTCCATACATGTTTTTCCTTTTTTTCCTTAATGCTATTACTTAAAGAGTTATTGAGATATAATTTATTGCTAGGATTAAGCCATAACCAAATGACTTTCAGGTATTTGTTATTCATGGTGTTTTTCTCATTTTAAATTAACCTTTGATGAACAAAAGCAGGTGTTTATTGCCAAAGAGAAATATTTGAAATGTCTGGCAAAGTTTTATAATACACAAGAAACGTGTCACTATGGTGAACAAACTTGAGGACATCAGTTATTACAAAAACAGATTTATTTTGTCTCTTTTACTGTCACCTAGTCAAAAATGTTGCTGTTCTGAAATGTGGATTTGTCCCACAGCTGCTGATGGTTTCCTCCAGCAGAAGCAAGCTATAAAACAGTGTCTCTGTGGTTTAAACATGTAGATTAGTCTGAAGCTTAGTGTAACACAGTTTCTAGTCTTCTGAATTCCCTGAGAAGAAAATGGCAAGCATCTTTTTAATCTTTTTTTTTTTTTTTAATCTTTCCACACTGGCTGTTGTTTGGCACTCAGAATACAACATGTCCCACGCCATTTATTGGGAAATCCCCACAGGAAAGTCTCAACAAACATATCTCTGTTTTCACTCATGAGGAATCCTGATGAGAATTATCCAAAAGTAATGACAAAATGAAGGAGGAAAGCTGTAAGTCAGTTTTCAAATCTGAAAACATGGTTCTTGTGTTTACTTTTAAGTTTTGAAAAACAAGCACAGACATGGTGATTGGTGGTTTATGCACATTTGCAGTATCACCACAGACAGCTTCCTTTTTATGGGAACAATTTCTGAGGACCAAATACCTCTTTGTCTTGATTGCCTGGGGACAGAAACATCTAGGATAAGCAAGATAGCAGGAGCTAAATAATTCCAAGTCCCATTTACTCTAATGACCATAAAGCAAAAATAATGCACACTCAAACTAATCATTATTTATAATTCTTTCTGAAATTATGTAATAAAATCTGAAGTAAACTCCGATTAAAATCAATATAATGTCATGTCAGTAATGATGTATCTTCTAGAGTCTGTATGGAATACAGAAAATGGTTATAAAAGACTATATTCATTAAAATCTGTGAATTCATGTTTCTAAAAGCATCTTATAGAAAAAATAGCTTATGTAGAATCATAGAAAATTGCTGAGTTGCAAGGATCACTGAGTCTAACTCTTGGCTCTGTGTGGAACACCCCAAGAATCACACCATGTACCCTAGAGCATTGTTCAAATGCTTCTTGAGCTCTGTGAGGCTTAGTGCTGTGACCACTTCCCTGGGGAGCATATGTCAGTACCCAGCCACCCTCTGGGTGAAGAACCTTCTCCTGATATCCAACCTAAACAGCCCCTGACTCAGCTTCATGCCAGTCCTTCAAATCCTGTCCCTGCTCATGAGAGTGAAGAGATCAGTCCCTGCCCCTCCTCTTTCCCTCACAAGGAAGTTGTAACTGCGAGGAGGTCTTCCCTCAGTCTCTTCTTCTCCAGGCTGAACACAAATCTCAGCCACTCCTCCTGAGGCTTTCCCTCCAGATGCTTCAGCATCCTCCTGTTCCTCCTCTGGATGCTTTCTAACAACTTAATATCCTTTTAATAATTCCAAAACTGCACACAGTACTCGAGGTGAAGCTGCACCACTAGTGCAGAGTAGAGTAGGACCATCACCTTTTTTTTTTTTTCTTTTTTTTAGTTTTAGGTCTCACTGTGCTTGTAAAGTGTTATTGCCAATGTTTTTGTGTATATCTATATATGTGTCACCTATATATACAAAGAGAATGTCAAGATTATAACTTTAGTACTTTGTGGTAGTTTGAAATGGTTTGGTTTTTAGTTAAGGGGAAAAAAAAACCCATCAGATACGGAAGTAATTCTTTCTTAGAGAACATTACAGCTTCCTGTGTGCTTGGCAGAGCCAATTACTGGCTGGCTTTAAAAAAACTGATATGGCAAGTAACCAATTAGAAAAGCTAGAACTGCCTCTACAAATCACTATATTTAATAGAAGAGAAAACTGTGACAAGCTCTCTTGCTTCCTGCTTTCCTCAGAGGAGAGAAGCTTCTCCCCCACCCTTCTCCCAAATCAGAGTAAAGGAAAATTGAATGCGTGTGAAGAAAATAAGATGGAGACACTGAGGTCAGTGAAGGAGTCAAATCCCCGATGGGAGGAGATGCCTTAGCCCTGGGATGAAATTCTCTGGTAAGGCTATGGTGAAGATATAATTGATACATCAGACTTTTATTTTTTTCCTGTAACTCATGGATTGCACTGGGGGGATGTTGTGTTCTGGCCACAGCCATGAACAGAGGCTCTAGTGTGGAAGCAAGCCGATGTCAAAGCAGCTGTGATCCAATGAGAAGCTTAAATAAAAGAGAAAGATGAAAGAGATGAAAAACCTTGCCCCAGGAATAGAAGAAGAAAGCCTCTCTTCCCAGAGATAAATGAAGAAAAATTTGTTTCTGTGCTGGAACAGCTCATCCTTAAAATTGCTTGATCAAGCAATTAAAATCAAGCAATATTAAGGATGAGTTGAGATGACCCATGTTTGGTAGTTGTGGGAAGACTACCAAACTGTGAAAGCGATTTAATGATTGCAGATTTCTGGGTGGCTGATATTCATGAAAAGTAAAACCATGAGAGAACTGTTTCTTGTAGGAAAATCTCCATGGCATGGCAGGAGAGACTCCTCTCCCTAAGTGGACTGAGGAAAGATTATTTTAGAAGTGGTAAGCTGACTGAAAATACCAGTTTCTGTCTCTTTACATTGTCAGTGGGAAAGAAAGGAGGAGATGGGGGAGAAGTGTTCTAAAGGTTTATTCTGATTCTTATTATTCTTCTTTTAGTTCTGTTACTAAAACTTTATTTATACCCTTTAAAGTTTAGAGCCTACTTTTGCCCTTCTCCTAATCCTAATCTCACAGCAGAAAATGAATAAATAATTTTATTGGTTGCACTGGCATTTGGCCAGCTCTCAACCCACGTTGTGCTTGTATAGATGTACAAAACGAACTGATTTTACAAATGGATTCCAGTTTCTTAATTGTTGAGGAATCCTATTTGCTTCTACTTCTTTAAAGAGAACGCATTTATTTTTTCCATGCTGTATAGATACACAAATGTGGCAAGAAAAATCAAAACATATTTCTGGCACTGTGAGTATGGAAAATTAACACTGAATTTAATAGTTTTGGATAATTGTGTTAGGGCTTTGGCATATGTTGCATTTGCTATTAAAAAAATCTGTTGCCGACAACCACTCCGTTTACAGTTTATTGTTAAATATGACTTTAGACAATGAAAACTGTATGAATGTTTTTGTATGTAGATTGGCACAGTAAAATTTGTTATGAGAAGAGAAATCAAACAATATTAAAATTATCTTATACATTTCACCATTATTAATAGAAAGAGATTGCACATTCTCCTTAAAAAAAATTCTGAGTCTGAAAGAAGTGCAGGGAATGGATTTTTTAAAAAAAGGGTGAAAAAAGAACAGGAAAAAAAGGAAAAGGAGTCTCACAGTGTCAGATAAGATTTTTCATTTATGGACTTTCACTGCACTTTTCTGCAACTCAATTGGAAATGATTCAGTGAGTGAAGCGGCTAGGAATGAAGTGGGTGTTTCCAAGTGTCAGTCAAGAGAAAAATGATAAAAATGCTGCAGAACCCAGTGTTGGTTTTCAGAGCTAGGAAATGAAATGGCAGTGTCCTTTGTATTCAAATCAGCTCAGTCTCCCATAGTATTTTAAATTCTTGCAAATTTTTAAGAAGTTCAACATGAACAAAATGTTGAAATCCATAGTAGGTCAATGTTTTGTTCTATGAAATCCCGTAATTCCAAGAAAATAGTGAAATATCTTTTATACAGACTCCACTACAAGTGTCTTGCTGTGCATCTGATACCACAGCAGTATCATCTGCTCCTTTGTCAAAAGAATTTCTCTAAACTTACATACTTCTAAATGCTCAGTTTTTATTTGAACCCATAAGAAAGAAATGCCATGTAAAAAAACTTAAGTACAGGAG
>WBNO01007518.1:30520-90848 GCA_013400575.1 Peucedramus taeniatus | reverse complement strand
TCCCTTCATTCATTTTGATATGATTTATACTGGAGGAAATTATGATGAAAAAAATCCTATGTGCCCATGTACCTATTCAACATCCTGCGTGTCCTTTACTGAGGGAAATAAATGGTTGTTATAGCTCATGAAAGGAAAATAAAAATCCTTAGTTTTAGAGTAAGGGAGTACCAAGGGAATATAGGATTACCTTGTATAAAGAACAAATCTTTCACTAGGATTTTCACTTACACTGTCAATAATCCAAATGATAATGATAATTCATTCACACCTTCTGTTTGAGCTTTTTGGGATGGAAGCTGATTTCCTTCGTCCTGTCCTGAAGTCCAGTGTGTGACCCTTCTCTCCTAAGTGTCTCCACAAAGACCTAAAGTGGATTCTAAAACAATGTTTAGATCCTTTCTGAAATCAGCATCAGTATGTTCATGCTAGACCACTGCCTAGAGACAGAAGTAGGTATTTTATACTGCCACTGTGGCAGGCACTTTCTGATAATTAGTATGTGCAAATTCCAATGACATTTGAAGAAAGAAAAACTCAATTCTCTGAGCACACATTAACCTGAAGTGGGGCTCTCATGACCAGTTTATTGGTTTTTTTAATTTATTTATTCATTTAAACTGGATTCAGTTTCTTTTTGAAGACATGGCACAATGTGTAATGTATAAGATCAATTATTGAAAGGGTGACAGAGGTCTCACTATTTCTTTGATGAACTAAAAGTAATAATTATATAAAGGCATATGAAGACACAGTGTGAAGATAATATGAAATTTCTACTTCACATTATGGCCGTAATCTTGAGGTGATGATTCAACATGTGTGAAGTTGATCTGAAGACTGCACACAATAAATCTATCAATATTGTGAAGGTGAAGATTAACTATTTTCTGGTTATGCCAGTGATTTTATGTGAGTAACTATGATCTTTCTGCATAGTTTGTAATTACAAGAAAAATAGCAACAATGGTTGTGACAGCTAATGCTGTAATGGCTGTATATTTCCAGTTTTGTCCTTTGCTGTAGCTGCCTGATCAATCAGCCACAATACCAAAAAAGAGACACACGTTTTTCATCTGAGTTGCACCCCAAAGCAAGAGCACACATCTGCAAAATTTAGACAACAACAATTTAATAACATTCCTCATAAAAAAACATATAAGAAAATAATTCATTTGGGAATTATGGCTACATTTTAAGCACTGATCTTCAAACTTTCACCTTCAAGCTATCATAACTCCAGATGACTGAAGTCACTATTAATTTTTTCAGCCTTCCAAGGTGCAGTCATTAGCAGTCTCACAATATCTATAATTGTCTTTTTATATTTATAAAGCTGCAGCAATGGAAGACGACAGCTCGTGCCACTTAAAGGGAACCCTGCAGTGCTGTTTCCTGATAACACAGAAGATTATGTATGGCACCTGCACAACCCTGGGATTATGAAAAGCTGGATAAGAAAATGTGAGGAAAAGCTTTGGGAAAGGAGGATAATCTTTAGTCAGCTTGTGACAAGAGTAACAGAAACTCTGCTGGAGAGAGCAGGGTAAGACCTCAGGCAAGCTCACTCTTTACAGCTAATTTTATGTAGCACATCACAGTGTGATAACCTTGGTATGAGAACAAGCCCAGAGGTGAAGCGTTTCCTTCAGATTTGTTGAAGTCCTTGTGCTAATTAAGCTGCATGTAAACAACTCCATTCTGTGATAGCTCAGGTCTTCTCCCTCATCATTTTGCCTGCCTCTGACATGAAACACCTCTAATAACCCTTGCATCTTGTCTTCCCTGTCTTCCATACTGTGTCAGATCTTAGGTCTCCTGTTCTCTTTGAGCATCCCACTAGATTTCACCACTCTTTTCCCATATGGTATCACTCATTCCATCCTAACCACCTTGGAAGAGCCATAAACATGCATCTCTTCCTTGGCTCTGCTCAGTGCTTTACCAGTCACTTGTCTAGACGACTAACTTAATATAATCTTCTAAATGTTCCAATCCCTTCTAAAATTTCTTCCTCTGGCTTTCTATCTCTTGTTCTGCCAACTATAAGGACTTAAGTCTCTCCTTGAGGTAATTTATAATTTGTTTCTGCAGATTTTCTTTTGTTTTTTTTTTTTTTTATTTCTGCTTCAGTTGCATTTTCTATAAACCCAGAACTACATTGTTTTGTTGACCTTAGCTTTGAAAAGACTTCTACAATGCAGCAACATATGTGTATTTATTTTCATATGTGAGCTCAGTCATTGTCATGGTTAAGACTTTGATTAGAATTTAATTTTCAAAGTTTAAAAAAAAAATCATAAATATGAATGAAAAAGACTCAGGAACATAGCATATGCACTATTTTCATTTAGAAGTTGTGTGTTAAATAATGTAAATAATGTACTATATCATCTCACATTCTCTATTAAAATACAGAAGAATATCTGCCTTTTGCCTTCTGAGTTATTCAGTAGCAACAATCACTTGGATTCTGAAACATCTTAAGAAACAAAGGAGAAAATGTCTCTGATTTTTTCAAGTTTTCTCAAGCCTTCTTCGTATTTTTGTGCAGAATTTTTTCACACACTTTATGTAAATAACTTGTTGTTTTCATTTTTTTATGGGGGACAAGCAACCTGATGGACTGTTGGGTGCCCAGTGACATTGAGGAGGTGGTGCTGTCATCCTCCAATGACACTGGCATTTCAGGAAGATATAAAAATGGAGTCAGATTTTTTAATAAACAGTTTTTCGTTTGCCTTGAAAAAAACTGTGTCGCGTCATTTGTGCTGTGTCCTACAGTGACAAGAAAGTGTTTTTTTTAACACTGAGAAGTCTGTGACTTGACCTGGATCTGGAATGCTACTCAGATTTTCCAATTCAGTCTTACAGGGAATTTCTTCAACCTGAAAACTAGGGATATTCAGATGCCTTCACATGGCTATTTTGAGAGTTTACCATTAAACATCTCTCTTTTTAGGCAGTCTTTACAGATGTGTCTTCAAACATCAAGGCCTGAATTTATCACATTCCATTTATGTGTCTGATGAAGATGATGAGTCTGTGAAAGCAGTTGTTCTGTGTTCACTGTAGAGTAGTTTTAACAAGATGTTTGCATATTAGAGAAACCAAATATGTACACTCAGAAAAAACCTCAGCTCTTAGGAGGAATGACCCACCCTCTGAAGCTACCAGAGTCTTGTCATTGCCTATAGTGATGCCTACAATGTCTATGATATTTGTACCAATTACCAGTGCCTGTGATATCTTAATATTATGTCTTGCTTAGGTATTTAAAATTTGTGCGATGAATATAAGCCTGGTCTATTTCTAAAGAGGAAACAGAATATACAAGTCAACTGCTTTTAACTTTTTAATGTCCTGTTTTAGGGCTGATCCATTGCTAATTATAGAAATCATTATCTCATTAAAAGTCTTGTTGGGGAGGCCATCATGCTTCCCATTAATAGCCAGAGAGAGAGTGAACTGAGAGCAGAGCAGAAATGAATAAAAATGACAGTGTGATAAGAAAACAACCCCATCTTTTTGAAGTCTTTGAATAGGAACTCTGGAATAAGGCACAGACAGACAAGCTTTCCAAAACAGGAAAGTCTTTAAATAGCCTCTTCGTGCATGACAATACAAATCTAAGTGAAAACTTTCAAACCTTTTTAATAACATTGATTAGATTATATTAGTCCAATATCATGTATCGATGACAGTTCTGCTCTGAAAATTATCTTATAACTCAACATCTCTTACCAATTTTCCTCGCTACATGGCACTTCTTTAAATAGTTATGTCTTTTTTTTAGATCCATATATAAATTTGTCTAAGAGAAGGAAGCTAAGTTACTGACTATTTTTTAATATTTTTCCCAGATGGAAATTGCTAGTGTATATTCATGCACTTTTTTAATGAGAAAATATTCTATTCTCATCTTCTGTTATGCATTGGGTATTTCTTTTTATTTCTGGATTTTTTAAAGCGGAGAATATATTGCAATCAAAAGCACTAAACTCCTTTGCTAGGTAAGAGGAATACGCTAGAGAGAGCTTTCAAAAAATCAAATCAAGTATTTGAAGTACTATAGAGATTATGTCCTTGTACTCTTGTAGGAGAAGAAATAAGAAATCAATTTTGTTTGCAATATTTATTTTTCAAATAACAATTCTAAAGCAGACTAGTAGTTTATGTGCAGAACCAGATAATTCTTTCCATATCAAGTAGAAAAATTTTGTCAGACTCATTTTGCTGCTAACATGGATGTCATGCAGTTAAATATAAGCTGACAGAATGTACGACATAACTAGAGTAGATCTTATTCATAACGATCAATTTTTTCCTCAAAAAAATAGAAGTTCTGTCTTTGGAGCGGTTTTGAACTGCCAAGGGAAGATAGTACTCTGACAGAAGATATTCCCTTTAACAGTTTGAGAGTTCTCAGTGGAGGTCAAGAATTATATGGATACCATTGTCCACGTACTTCTCTGTAGAGTTCTAATACTTCCCCAGCAGGCTTGGAGTGTAATTCCAACTCAGCCCCACATGAGAGAGTGAGAAAGTGAGAAAACTCATGAGTTCAGATGAAGACAGTGCATGATATCCCAAAGTATGCAATATCCTTTGGTCACCTGGGGTCATCTGTCCCAGTTGTGTTTCCTCCCAACCTCCAATGTTCCCCCAGCCCCCTTGCCAGTATGGCAGTGTGAGGGCCTTGATAGTCTGCAAAAGTCACTCAGCAATGACAAAACCTTTTCTGTAGTATCAACACCATTTTCAGCACAAATCTAAAACACAGTCCCATCCTGGCTGCTGTGGAGAAAATTAACTCTGCCCCAGCCAAAACCAGCACAGACATCTATGTTAAGTGCCTCTGAAACATGTTAGTGCGAGAAAGTATAATTTTCTACACAGACAAAACATTTTTCATTCCAAAATTTTAATTTCTGAAATGATTTCTTCATGTCTGTAAGTGTCACTAAAGCAACTGTAGAACATGGAGTGTAAAGGCCTTTTTGTGTCAAACGCTGTGCCCATGCAGGCAGCTGAAACAGGTGTGCACTTGCACATGCACACTCAGATGTACGGTTGCTAAATGATTGTGTCTAAATGTTAACAAATGGAAGCTGCTGAAAACACCTCCTCTCTTTTTTTAAATCACCAAGGTAGCACCTCCCTTGAGGACAGGGAAGAACAGTGAAGAGCAATAGTCATCCTAAGTGGCATAGTTAAGTAGCACAGAGAAAAGGAGGTCAACACAGAATGGTCTCAATTCAGAGCCAACAAAAATTGCTGTAACTCCTCAGCAAGTCACCTAATTGGAATCATGCACATTGACAGTTTCACCAATTTTACTTCATGCTCTGGAGCAATATAAAAACCACCCTGATAATTTATCTGTCCCAAGTGCCGATGATAGCAAACATTAAATCCCAGTAATGGTCATTGATGCACATGAAGTCCCTAGCACAAGCGACAGAGCCCCCTTGTTCAGCGGGATCTATACTTAGGGGTCTTGCCAAAGACATCTGATTCTAGACACAGATTTACCATGGGTGTTACCTGTTACAGCACACATAAGTCTGTGTATCTGACATGGGAACAAATGTGCGGCTGCTCAGTCTATCCTTTTATTAGGTGAAGATGGAGCAACTACAAATACAACATTTGAGCACCCTTGCAAGTTCATTTGGCATTGATATATGATCTGAAAGGAAAGCCAGTGGAAGCTGCGTAGGTTTCTGCAACTTTAAGGGCTGTCGCAGAATTCTTCAGAAGGTTAAAAGACTTCACGAGTTCAAGCTAGTCTCAGCATTAAAAAAATAGTACTAGTCAGACTAAGTAAGATGACCATGGTCTGGTCTTTACAAATGCTGTAACAGCTGAGGAAAAATGTTTGAAGCAGTTCTGCTCTTCCTCCTTCCCTTTTCCATCTGACAAGGAATATCTCCTGGTTTGAGGGCCAGTGCACAGGGAGCATAAAAATATCATGTTCCTGAAGACATGAGGCATAGAAACCACAGAGCTTTTACCATTCCTTGTTGACACATTTATGCACAGCTACACACCACCTCTAGTGTGCTCAAATGCACATAGCTGCAGAGACAGGGAAGCCTTGCTGAGAAACCTTCATGTTAGCGGCTCTAAAACTAACTGTAGTTTATAAGTCAATATAGTCACAGAATAGAGAACTATAGCATATAACCAGTGAGTACAGGAGAGAAGAGGGGTAATTAGATATAATCGGTCTTTCCATATCTAATTGCTATTGACTGTGTCATCAAAGCTTTAATCTTCTCTCTTTATTTTCCTACCACCATCTCTTCTTTTTAATCGTTTCCTTTGTGGATAAAGAACCATTTAAACAACATTTAAGGACTATAGACATCATGATACTGATTGAATGAATGAATATTTATTCAGAAGCAGAGCAAGACTCCTATGATTCTTTTCTAAGGAAAGTTCGCAGTTTCTTTCTGGATAGTCAAAATCCTGCAGCCTTGTCTTTCTCTCTAGAGATCTGCAGCAGTAGGTTATATGGGACTGATCACTGGGTAAAAACATATTAAAGAATACAGCTGTGTCTTGAGACTGAGAGCATTTGAGTTGGGGCAGAAATATATGCAAGGGAGGAGCTCATTCTGCTGTAAGCCTTGATAGACTCTGGAAACAAGCAGGTATACACCTGTTTCAAGCACTGTTTATGAAGATACTTGTTTTAAAAGGGTAAATCAGTCTAGTTCTCTGAGAAGATCATCATTATGTAAATTGTCTCTCAGGGAGCTTAAAATAAGTAAGTTCCTTTCTGGAGAAACATGACTGAACTGTCAAATATTACTTAGTAAGAGGATTATACTGGATTTGATTTTACTTAAGACTGTTTCATAGAGAACAGTTTCTCTCTCCACTTTTAGCAAGCCACTTGCTTTTGAGATATTGGTTTGGATTCAATATTAGTCTTAATTGACGTAGGTTTAGTTATTTCACTTGAGTCCTTTATCATAAACTCCATATATCATATAATTATATATAAATAGAATGATCCATGCATGC
This sequence comes from Peucedramus taeniatus, assembly GCA_013400575.1. Taxonomy (NCBI): domain Eukaryota; kingdom Metazoa; phylum Chordata; class Aves; order Passeriformes; family Fringillidae; genus Peucedramus; species Peucedramus taeniatus. Next base: position 83,810 of record WBNO01007518.1, on the reverse strand, counting down.
TATAATCCATGTACTGGGATGGAAGGCAGAAAAATAAACAGAAAAGCCTGGTTTGTGATTTTATGTCCATGAAATATATAGGTTGAAACAAAAGGTTATGCAGCAGCAGACTTACATGATTGAGCTGTGTGATTAATTTTGGTTTAATTCTCTTTCTAATGATTTCCAAAATATATCAGTATGCGATCCACAAAACAGAAAATCAGTCTTGGAAAATCAATCAGTTGCAAGAAGTTGAGTGAATTTAACACTAAGAAAAAAGAAATATATGTAAAATCATGAACACAAGAAGAAGAGAAATCAGGGGAAGGGGAAGAGTTTCAGTCACGTAATCTAATCTCATGGGGTGAGCTCTTTGCTATGGTCATTAAGAGAGATCCTCAATTTGGGTGAAATGTTACACCAGACCATTGAAGAATCTAACCTTAGAAAAAACGTACACATTGGACTTTACTCAGGGTGTTTTAGGGCGAGACAACCACAAATACTTAATTCATTAATTTGCTTCTGCAGTTCAGATCAATTACATTTACATCTGGCTGACGGAGAAGAGGCAGGTACAGAAGGAGATGCAGTTGAATGGTCTAGAATACAACTAGGAGGGAAGCAGAGTGGGTCTGAGGTAATAATTAACTTGTCCCTGGGAAAATGTTTTTTGGCTACAGTGAGAGAGCACCCAGAAAAAACAAAATAGGCTATTACCTACTCTATTCCTTTATACTTTCTGTGTTAGTACAAGAGCCTTCTGTATGTTTCACTGGGCTAAAAGGATGAGTAAAGAAAAGAAGAAAACCATCTGCTTGTGAAATCTGTTTGCTCACCACAATAATACTGAGGTACCTGTTCAGGCCATCATGGAAATACTTCATGTATTTCCTAACAGCAGCCATTTAGCTAAACCCAAGAATACAACAAGTTAAAAAGAAGTTCTAAGAAATCAACTAGAAGAAAGTATTCAAGATTTATTTTAACTAATTCTGTAGCATTGTGCTTTGCTTGTCTGACTTTTACTTGCCTGAAGTTCAAAGGATTTCAAGCAGCGTTAGAAGAAATTCATCCATGTTACTTAGGAATTTCATCCTTCATACATGTTTTTGAAAATCTGTGCTTCAGATCCAAAGAAATAGATGTTATGCAAATTAAAATGCTATAATTCCTTTGGAATTGTCATATACATTCAGTTTAAACCATCTGGAGCTACACAGAGAGAGAGGGGATAAAACTCTTACTCCTTTGATCCCAGGAGCATTATCCCCCTCTGCCTGAGATGGAGAAGTGCATATGCAATGCATATCAGCCCTGTGGCCCCCCCTCTACAAAAGTCCTGCTAACAGAGAGCACAGTTTGTGCAACTGGCACAGGCCTGCATTAACTTTCATGCAGGTGGCTATGTGAGGGGTGGAAATGAAAGATGGACTAGGTGCACTGGAGGGTAAGACCAAGGCAGACGTGAGGCAGGGCAGGAGAATTAATTGTTAAAACTTTATGTCATATAAAATAAGCCAGTTTACATCTCTGCAGTGTCCAAGCAAGGCTTCCACTTCTCCCTTTCAGACAACTCCAGGTAACTGTATTCATACTGACAGGACAGAAGTGTGCTGGGTTCAGATATGCCTCTACTTTTTTGGGAGACAACTGTCAAACTCCAAGCTTAAGCCAGTGTAGGAACTGGCCCAATTGCATGATAGATGATCAGGAAGTTTGTCATAAAGAATGAGATCCAGCTTCAAGCTGATGCAACATCAAAAACACATTACAGCTCTTAGAAGAAATAAACCCTTCTCAGTGTAGAACAGACTCTATATAACTCATACTAAGAAGAGGTCAATCTTTTCCTCAGTCATATGGCTGTTATTGATAATGCATAACTTCAGCATTGAGGGATGCCCCAGTGAACAGTTACATTTAGACGGATGTGAGTTTTAAGAGCAATATGCACATTGCTGGTACACTGGGCAGTAAAGAAATACTGACTTAGCCCCTGTGTGTACCAGAGAAAGTCCCACACTCACCATTGGCTGTAAGGGCACTATCTGCAAAATATGAATAACTACTTGCATGGAATCAGTATTTCCCAGCAGGATTTTGCGCACTGGGAGACGTGATGTAGAAAAAGACAGCTCAGGCACTGACATCCCTAGTGGCAATACTTTGGTCATGCTCAAATACCTGTTAACAGACTAAGAGGCAATAATTTTTTACTAGTATAATTGAAGTCTTAACAGTCTGTTATGCAATTTAGCATTGTCAGTTCATAGTAAATGCTATGCATAGAGGAAAAAATTCAGAAAATGTTACTACAACAACAAAACAAACAACAATAATAATAACAATAAACAAATACAGTAATTTCTAATTGCTATACACACCCTTTTTCCTGGTGTTCTTTCTGTTGTTCATCCAGGGCCTAAGCTTGGTGATTCCATTTGGGATTGGGGTGAGGGAGTTTGCCAGCACCTGTATTTTTTCACAAGGAGGAAATATTTCATGTTTGTGCTTTTTAATTCTACAATCCATTTTAGATTATTTTAATTTTTGTTAACATACTTTTATACCTGTTTATTTTTACATTATTCTTTAATTCCTCATTATATCTGAATTTGTGGTAGATGATGCCTTTTACATACACTAGAGATTATTCCTCTATTTTTTATCCCTAAAGCTTATTTTTGACCAACCCCAGGACCGCATTTTTTTAACTGATCCTCTGTGTGTTTTAATAACTATGGAGTTATAAAGCCAGTGTCAGACTGTGCCCCATCTCTTGTTATCCCACGTCTGCACCTCTCTGTGCCATTCCTAATCTCTTCTTTGCAAGAGGTCCTCTTTCACAGCAAGCCTATATTTCTCTAAACAATATCTTTGATAATTGCTTATTTCTGATATCTGTACAAAACTATTGTCATACTTTACAAAGATAACAAAACCAAAGGAAATTAGCCACAGACACTCCTAAATTAAACAAATTGCTGTCACAGCTAAACTAATGGAGTTGCAGGCTGGCCAGGTTCAGACAGAGCAAGTCTAGTAGGCCTCACTATTGAGGCCTTGCAAACTCATTAAAAAGCCTTGTTAATGGCAATAAACTCTTAAATAAAAAATAAACTCTTAAATAAAAAACTTGTTACTGGCAATAGCGATGTGTACGATGGGACTACACAAACACACACCTCACATGGCTTGATCTTGAATCTTAATATAGGCTACCAAAACCAGAGTCTGGAATACACAAAGCAGATAGCCCAAACCAATCCAGTTACCACTGATCCCATGATTTCCTTTGAGTGTAATTTCTGATCTCCCTTTCTATAGACCTGTTCCCATCTCATTTGAGGACCTGGCTTTGTGTAAGGAAGTGTGTCAATAAACCCCACCCAGGATAGCTAGGACAACCTCTTTGCAGAAGCCCAAGGCACACCAAATACCTGCCTTGGAAATCACACATCAACCATCAAGCAGAGATTACAAATCATTGCTTTCAAGACAGGAAATTTTGTGACAGCAGTATTTTAAGGCAGAAGAGTTCAAGACAGTGCAATACAGATGCTACTGGCCCACATGCCTTTCCCTTCATGCTGGTAGTTCACAGTGTGCATTATAGTGACTTAATGGTGTATTTATCACAAACACCATTGTCTAATGGATGAATACTTACTGAGCCTCCATTAAACTAAGAAGTGCCCTGTTTTAAACCATTAGCTCATTACAGTAATAAGGTATTTTCTACTGCAGAGGAGTTAAAACAAACGGCAGTTCTTTGAAGCCAGATGACTGCTTAAGGCAAAATAAAAGAGAAAGCAGAATTATTCATTCAAAGAAATATAAACCAAATCTACTATAGAGGGGGAAAAACAGCTTTGAATTTTGTTTGGGATTTTTTTTCTTTTTCTTGGTAGCATTTTCTGGTTTGGAAAAAAGGCAATTTATATTGGCAAGATAAGAGCTTTGACTTTCATTATTGGGGGTAGAATAGACTGAGTCATGAATTGTCTGTTCTGTTCGTCTTTTTGCCCTGCCTTTGGATTTGATTGGAATCAGCTAAAATGATAACATATGAGACTTTTAATAAGGAATTTCCCTTTAATCATATTTAATTGCTTGGTCTCTTATTGCAGGCCTTTTAATACCTTTGTTTGGGGAACAAAACTTATTCCAGTGCCTCAGGCAAGAGAAGCTGAGAGCTAGTGAAACGTGTAGTGTGACAGGATTTAGAGTTATTTGAAGAATTATGTAAGAGAGATATTTAGATGCCTAAATAGATAAAAAATGGCTTGATGGCATCTTTGAAAGCACTCGAGTCATGTAAAGTTAAATGTGAGGCTGGATGTCTGCAGTATATCTGCTTCCCTAGGTGCAAATCCATTTCCCTAGGTACATATCCAACCAGAGCAGTGAAAGATTTCCAGTCAAAAGAATCAGAAAATTATGGCTGCAGGTACTTTTATTGAACTTCTTATTTATCTACAGACTAATAATTGTAGGTCTAATCTAGAGTTCATAGAATTCAATTAAATACTTTCTACTGATTTAATATACTTTAAATCAGGTTTCTGTAATTATAGTAAGTTACACTGAATGAGGAATTAATCTCAGAAAATTAAAATTGTATTTTAAAATTTTTAAAATTACAATTTTTAAAATTGTATTTGTGGATGTGAGTAGGAAGTGAGCACAAATTTTAAATTATTTGCTATAAATTATTCACCCAATTATATTGCATGTAGATAGAACGGGAATTATTCATTAATGATTATGTATTCCCCATAAGCACTGGCAACAGGATGACAAAGATTTATCATGAAGGATCTGACCATCAGTAGAAAGATTCACTGTAAAATATTTCAAACACTTCCATTTGACTCCAAATCACCAGCTATTAAACAAAGAATGGCTGCAAGATGCCACTGTTCAGAAATAAGATTGGTGGGGGAAATGCTGTGTGGCAGGAGCAGTATTTTTAGTACATTTGTCTTCTCCTAGCTCCTGTTGGAGAGGCTGTGTCAGTGTGGTTATTCTTTTAGGAAACAGAACAGGAAGAGATGAGTGGAGAATATGTAGGCATAGGACTCAGCCTTCAGCTATTCTATTCTCATAATTTCCTATAGGAAAATTTTAAACCTAATGAAGTCACATATTAAATCCTTGTTGAAATTAATGAGTTTAATATTTCATCATTTCATCCATCTCCATATTTTCAGTGTGAGCTTAGGACACTTGCAATTTCCCTCTATCTGGCTCGACCTCAGTTTGAAAAAAAAAAAAAAAAGAGTAGGAACAGTTATGTCCAACACATAAAATGAATTCCTACTAGATTTAAAAGAGCAAGCAATGAATTTTAAAATTAAGAGTGCCTGCTACCCTTCTTTTAATTTCATGCTTTGCTGTGCCTGTAGTCCACTGTGTGTGCATGGCTGGGTGTAGGACACACCTCTGAGGCATGGCTGGGCATGTGTGCACAAGGGTATCCGTGCATTCCTGCACCAACGGAGATCGCAGCTCCGTGTATTCCTGGCTCTGTGCGATGCTGTGGCTCTGTGTGTGCACACTGGTGTGTCCCTCTGTGTGTATAGAATCAGAGAATCATAGAATATCTTGACAGGGAAGAGTCCCACAGAGACCATCGGCAAAGTCCAACTCCTGACCCTCCCCAAGAGTCACACCAAGATCCTGAAAGCATTATCCAAACACTTCTTGAACTCTGCCAGTCTTGTACTATAAGCCCCTCCCTGAGGAGCCTGTTCCCATGACCAGCCATCCTCTGAGTGTATGTGTTTTAAGGTGAAGGAAGAAATTGACTTCTTGCTGTAGACATATGCCCAAAATACAAACATTCTGTTTGTCCTTTCCAAGCTAAATTATGGTGCAGCTATTTCATTGTGGCTTAGCCCATTTAAGTGACCTAAAGAGTTGTCTTTAAATGGACATGACATAATTCAATCTTCATGCTGCATTAGCTCTCAGCAGAAATGCAAGGAAATTCCAGTTAAAGGATTTAATAATGTGGTAAGGAGGCGATTAGAGTGTGTTGTATGGACTGTTTTATTGTAGTGATTTCACATAATACCATGAAAATAACTCCAAATCCTCACCCCCAGGATTGTACAGCTTGTCACTGTCATTTTCAATCTTGGATAATGCCACCCCGCAATGTGTGAGTGCATATCTGCAGAGATAAAAATAATTAAAATGAAAATTCAGAACTTTCAGTGTGGATATATAAAATGTGGCAGAGAAAAAACAAACAAAAAAACCCCCACATTCTGATATGGTTCTATTCTGCTCCATTTTCCTGCTTGTGTCATTTGGCATGTAAGCACGTCTGTAGGTATTCATAGCCATATCAGAAACAAGGCTAGTGAGCAAGGGAGAAAAAGTGTAATTCTCACAGCAGATCTGCAGGACATAACAAAATTGCCTCTGTTAGCAGTGTTACTGAGCCTGCCATTCATCCTAGGTCCATGTTTCATTGTGAACAATTTTGTGGACCCTTATCTCAAAGAAAGCTATTAACCAAATCTTTATTAACAATCCAGATGAAGGAATCAAGTGCAATCTCCTTTGGTTTGCTGATGACATCAAGTTGGTCTGGAGAGTTGCTCTACTGGAGAGCAGGAAGGATCTGCAAAAAGATCTGGACAGGCTGGATTGATAGGTGGAAGCCAACTGCGTGAGGTTCAACAAGGCCAAGTGCTGGGTCCTGCCCTTCGGTGACAACCACCCCAGGCAGCAGTACAGGCTGGGGGAGAATGTTTGGAATATTGCCTGATGGAAGATGACATGGGATGCTGGACAACAGTGGCTGAACATGAGCCAGCACAATGCACAGCTGGCCAGGAAGGCCAATGGCACCCTGGCCTGTATCAGCAGTGGTGTGGCCAGCAGGACCAGGGCAGTGATTGTCCCACTGTACTCAGCACTGGTGAGGCCGCACCTCAAATCCTGTGTTCAGTTTTGGGTCCCTCACTACCTCAAAGACATTGAGGTGCTGCAGTAGATCCAGAGAAGGGCAACAGAGCTGGGGAAGGCGCTGGAGCACAAAACTGATGAGGAGCAGCTGAGAGAGCTGGGAGTGTTTAACCTGGAGAAAAGGAGGATGAGAGGTGACCTTCTCACTCTCTACAGCAACCTGAAAGAAGGTTTTATTAAGATGGGAGTCGATTTCTGTCCCAAGTAACAAGTGACAGAACAAGAGGAAATGGCCTCAAGTTGTGCCAGAGTAAATTTAGATTGGATATTAGAAATAATTTCTTCATGGAAAGCATTGTTAAAAATTGGAACGGGCTGCTCAGAGAAGTAGTTGAGTAGCCATTTTTGAGGGATTTAAAAGACACGTAGATGTGGCACTCAGGGACATGATTTAGTAGTGGACCTGTCTGTGCTGGGTTAAGAGTTGGGTCTGATGACTTTAAAGGTCTTTTTCAACATAAGTGATTTTGTGACTCTATGATTCTAATTATTTTATGCAAAGAGACATTGCCAATAGATTCACAGACTCCCCACATGCTTAAAGCAACAGTGTCCAGACCTTTTCAGGATTAGTGAGTTAGTTCATTAACTTCTCAATGCTAGAAGTAGAGAACTGTGACTTAGTGTAGCCTCATACTAGTCTTAGAATAACAGAGCTTGAATGGAGTTTTTAGCTGCCGCTAGGGATATTGAGGATGAAAATAGACAGAGAAGGACACAGAAGCAGTGCTCAGAAGTGGCATGAAGTAAATACCATGCTAATGGCATTTACTGCCTCCTCAGTCTGCAAGACTGTCCTGGAAAGAGATGGCATCACTTTTTCCCATTGCTCCATGTTTACTTGTCCTGCCATGTCTCACCTGTGTGAGGAAGGAAAGCATCTTTTAATTAACAGTTGCTCTCTTCCCTCTGAGAGATCTGGTAGGGAGGGCAGTGCACATGGGAGACTAATGAGACTTCTCATGGACCATTACTCCCAGAGAGGGCATGTGGAAGGACTCGCAGCTGAGCCTGTAATTAATAAAGTAGAAGGCTGAGAGTGACTTATATCTTGAGAGCAGGATATAAGGAATTGCTTCTGGGAAAGGAGCAGAAGGCCTGTGCTTGGATCCAGCACAGTGGTGGAGCAACACTGCTGCCGCTCACTAATGGGTAACAATTGCAGCTGAAGGAGCTGCTGGGAACGGTGCTCCTCAGCTGCTGCTGCACATCTGCTCAGCTGGGTGGCCTCAAACCTTTTCCCCAAGGCTCTCACAACTGCCAGGAAGTCAAGATTTGTCTCCTGAAAACTGTGAGGCAAGACACACATATTTGTTCCTGTTTCTGTATTTACCAAGGACATGGGAGAGGTGAGAATGATCTGACAGCTGTTACTGTAAAAAAAGACATGGAAAAGAAACAAGAAAAAGGTAAATGATAGGCATAACTGATCAATACTCACTGCTGAGTGTGTACTATTGGTGAACAGTGGGTCTCAGCTTCTTCTCAGCTGCAAACCTCTGAACTGCCCAGATTGCTATCTTGTAAAGACATGACCTGGCACAAACTGCAAAGCAACAGCTCTGAAGTGCACGCAGTTTCCTCATACAGTAGTCAGCTTTTATTTGGACCTTGTCTTGTTTGAAACAAGACTAGTTGGTAAGAAAGAGGTGGCAGTGACTTTCCCAAACTCAGCATCAGAATGTAATTCCCTGAAGTTTCCACCAAGTCAAGAATAACCAATCAGCCATTAAAATTAAAAAATACTGCCATATTGTTTGTATGTGTGTATGTTGCCACCAAGACTCTCACAAGGATAGAAGGAGATTAACAATGGAGTTGACAAAAAAGTGTATAGTTCTGAATACAACAGGAAATCAAATGCTGTTTTTATTTTTTCTTTGAGGATGAAACTTCAATTTAAGGAGAATAACATTCTCAGTTTCCCTTTACCTCTGTATGTAACTTATGGAAAGAACTAGACCTGCAGTGGAGGGCAGGGATAAAAGGGAAACCCCAACTTTGCTACAGATGAGAAGATTATTAAAAATGTATAACCCCCATCTTAATTACAAATGAAATAATCTGCATGTTGATTAATTCTACTGGTGACTTGCTTTAAGCAGTACCTGCACAGTGACTGAATTGTCTTTCGAGGGCCTTCCTGTATTTGCTCAAAATCTCAGCTGTGACACAAATTATTAAAGTCAGAAATTGCTGTTTCTATTGTCATCTCTTAGAGGCTTCTTTTTTATTAGAACCTATTATACTGCCCAGGAAAAATTCAGGTGCACCAAAGAGACTGCAATAAATGAACTTTAAGTTGACAAGAATTCACTTCCTGAGAGTGCAGAGAAACTGAAAGAATCTTTGTAGGGCAGGGAGAGTAATTTTTGGCTTTTAGGACTATCTGGGTGAACCAGCACTGCTAGGCAGACTGACAGCACACTTGGATCAAAGCAGGGTAGGAAGTGCTTCATAAGAAAGTTGACAGCTGAAAACCACCAAACTGAAAAAAGATTAATAAAATGTCAACACAGAAGATCCTTGCAGAGTATTATTGATCAAACATAGTGGCTATTCTGCCTTCATCTCCTAATTATCAGTTAATTTGTTTTTGTAGTTACTAGGTGCAGATCAGTTGTATGAAGTATGGCCCCTCTCATGATGATTGCTGGGCTTTCCATTTTCTCACAACACCACAGATTTGAGTTACTTGGTATTACAGATTGCTTTCCACTCCACACTCATGAAAAATATTTTATTAGATTGTAAATGAAGTTGTCTTGTTCTCTGAGGTTATTTTCTACAGCAGTTTCGTTTCTTCTGTCTTTTTCTCTTATTTTGTTTTTATTGGATGCTAAGGGCAAAAATGTAAAACAGCATCAGTAAAAGGAACTAAAAAATGCCAAAAACCTTTAATGTACTTAGAGAGAGGAATTAAATTGTACTTCCAACTCCTCGGTCTAATAGCTTATACAATATGAAATGGAACAGGGTAAGCTCTTTTACTATTTCAGCTTCCAGCAGTGTAGTTATAGGTAAAGGTGTTTCATGCTTCCCATTTTAAATACTCATTTACACAGCTTTACAGAACGTCACGAAAATTCACTCTTGATTGAAACTTATTCAATGAGGTCATAACCTAAGAACAATTTCAGAGAAATGTTGGGTGAAATTGGGTTGATGGAGAGTCAGGCAGCTCATTTAAGCACACTGAGTTACCTTGGAATCTAATACCAAGAATTTTATTGATGTTCAAAATACTGAGGTGTAAGAAGATAACCTGCTGCGGCTGATGTAATCAGCACAATCACAGGGCTCATCTGAACCAATTAAAGCATCAGTAATGTATTGTCAATAGGTCACATCAAATGCACCAGCTGTTTTTAGGACACTGAGTTAAGAAATGCCTGCAGTATATGTAGAAAGAGGGAGGGATGACAAAAAACTGGAAATGAGCAGTCAGTGAGTGTGACTGCTTGTCTCAACTAACTCCTGTTTCTAAAACATCTATGTCTTTCAGGCTGGAGCCTGTCTACACACCTTTTCTTGACACCAATGTTTTTTTCTAGGGTATTTTTTCTTTTTAAGGTTTGGTTGTTTTTTTGTTTTTTTGTTTTTTTTTTTTTTTTAATTAACAGAAGTAGTATCATTATGGGCAAAACTCATCTAGGGATCTTCACCTGCTTCCACTTCAATCAAATTGTGCTGCAAAACAGAATCATGGTACAATATAAACACACATACACACACACACATATATATATATATATATATATATACACAAACATACACAGTACGTACACATACACAGATATACATACTTACATCATGAAAATTTTTCTGTCTCATTAAAATCCTTTTAGAATGGTGGATTTCACCCTCCAAAACAGAATTTCTGAAGATCACCCTCTCCCATCCATCCCTTTTGTTGTTAAAATCCCTAAAATAGTGATGTAAAACACGAGTGACCCACAACCTGTCTCTGCTCTCATTCAGGGTGATTCTAGCCTTGTATCTTGGTAAGTCAGGTCTATATCTAACTATTGGGTTCTGGCATCAGTTTTCTGTCTCAGAAAATACTCATTTGATTGTGCATTATGAAGTGGGTTAAAAGAAGAGACTGAGGATATATATCATGATTAAGTGATTAAGGAACTAAATTAGGGCACGGCAGGATCAGGTTTAATGATGATGAAGTAGAAACTAAGAACCACCATGAGTCCTGTGCTTCCTTGCTTTTGCACTCTGTGTTTGCAGGGGTACAGTAGGTCTCCTCCTTGTAGCTTGATGGCGTATAGGCTATCAATGCCCAATGTGACCTTAAGAAGTAATGCACATGTCCTTTCTTCAGTGATTTTCTATAAGTCACTAGTATAGCACATACAGAGGCCAGTAAACATTGGTTTTTTTACTGGCCTGATTCTGTGGTCAAAGCAGATCAGAGATATTTCTTTAAAAAATATCTGATTTAGTAATATGAATTCTATTTTCACAAATGCCTTAGCGCACACAGTAGCTGAAAGAGGGGATTTTTTAGGTCTTCAGTGACAAATACCTACATCCCCCTGCTTTTCTTCGGGATTTTACATCCTATGTGTCACTTAGTCATCTATCTATACCCTGATGCAAGGTTTTATTGTGTTTCATCTGACTTCTGATAATTGCCACTAACAGCTGCATGGTGAAATGGATTTCCACTGATTCCCACTCTTTACAGTTGCTGTGCAAACAGGCTGCATTCAGACAGCCTCCTCTTTTTGGACAACTTACAGCAACTCAAAGTACAATCCTATTTATATAGATGAAATAATCTGAGAAAAAGATGCAAAATTAGTGTTCATTTCCTAGTCTGACTTCATATATCCTGAGGAAGAATCAAATCCACTCTGCTGGCTTTGCTCTAGGATTTCTCTGCCCATATTAGCGTTCTTATTTTTTATTTTGTGGTTTAATTGAAAAAATAACAAGTGAAAATATCACCATGGGGGTTATGGAAAAGAAAAAGAATACTCAGTGACTGATGTCTTCTTGAGTTCAGTGATTTCACTGAAGCCCCCAACATCCTATTTATTTTTCCAGGCAAGGTCATTTTCTCTAAATTATAAACACAAATAGCAGCTTCAAAATTCCTCCTTTCCAATAATACCCACTGACTTCTTACAAGAAAATGAAGTACACCAGCCTGTAAAGAGCACAGACTGTAAAAATAATTGCATTCATTCTTATTAAAATGTCCAGTCATTTGCTGCAAAAGTACAATTTGTGGCGGCAGGAGAAAGTAATTTTTAAAAAAAGTTATTCATCCAAGTATTCATAATATGATTTAATCAGTAGATTGTACGCAGACTTTAAATATAAAATGTCCAAAATCATTGTAGTGAATTATTAACAGTTGATATCTTTGGGAAGGGAGAATTATACTCCTTATTTGCAATGCTGGGAGGCAGGGAAAGAGGAAAAGATTAATTAGATCAACCAATGTGTCGCATTTTTCATTCTCTAAAAATTTTCATCTTCCTGCTGGGCTTGGAGGATGATGTCCTAAAAAGCATAATATTTAATTCTCACAAATTCCTCAGGAAGCTAGGACCCTAAAACTTATCAGCTTTTAATAAAGCATCATATTTTGGTGCTTTTGAAGATGTCACTTTAACATAGTTGTTATTCTAATCAATAGCACATATGTTTTCCACAAGCTTGGCCAAGGCTACCAAATTTCATACATATTGCATTAAAGCCTATTTTCTGCCCTGTGGTTCCCTCGTTTGTTCTTATAGCCCTTAGTCTGCAAAAACACATGCTTTCCTTTTTTGTATTGGACAAATTTGCTGGAGGCTACTCAGTCAATCCCATTGGCCTATGAGATGAAAAATTCATGTGTGATGCATTTACCCCCTTTCAAAATCTGGCACTTTTTATGTGAGTGTGGGAAGATTACCTGAAGCATATTTGGCAGTTTTGCAGAGCTCTAATACGTGCTACCTGTGTATGTAAGCAATTTTCTAACAACATATGGTGGGCAGAAGGAAACCTCTAGAAGCACTTTATTTTTCACTCTAGATGATTTTAATAGCCTGTAGAGATCTCCAGATTTTTTTGGAAAATCTGTAGTCGACAATATATGACTTTGCTGAACAAAAAGCGATGACAAACAGCCATAGCATGTTATCGCTATATTTTTGTATGGTGTCTGGCATTTCCAGTCTGTAATTTTCAAGATTAGAGGTTTATGATATGTCTTGCTCACTGAGATTCTTAGTTCATTGGAAAAAAAAAATTGCAAGTTTAATTCTGTGCATGCTTAAAAATAGCACAAATAAATAGAAGCTATTATATGACAAGAAAGTACATCAATTGCACTTACCAATCTTTTATGCCTCAAAGCATGTCTCTTACACAAAGAAATCCTTTCATTCCTGTGGATCTGATTCTCCAGGGCATGACACCCATTTTAACCTGAGGTAATTTTATCTCTTTTGATAGCATTGTACTTCAATAAAACTGGTGTGGTGAGGTAGAAAATTAGTGCTGTTTCTATAAGGTAGCTTACAACCCGTCCTGCAAAACAGACAGAGGAGTCAGAGCTCAAGCCTGCTTCTATTGCTCCTGTTCTGCAGCCAGAGACAGGTGCTAGAAATCATGAACTTGCTCCACTCCTACCCTGAGATGGCCTCTCTGGCCTTTCCTTTGCGCTCTTTGGCACCTCCTGAACACAGTGGTCACACAATCACTTAGCTCAGGCCTTAGTGTTGGCTGTGGCAGCTGCTTGGAGCACAGACACAGCAGGACTGCCAGCACCTGAACACTCCTTCATGCTCTGCATGTCCTTGAGAAACACCCTCTGAGGTAAAGGATGGTCACTGAACCTCCTCAGTTTCCATGGCCATGTCTGGTAGTAGTGAGCAAAAAAATAATGAGCAGAGTGTACAAGGCACAGTCCTCCTGCCTTCAGCAACCTGCACCACTCTCCATGGTCTCATTTATTGTCACTAGAGAAATATGTTTATTAAATAATAAAAGGATAATAGTGTTTTGCCATCCCTTTTGCCATTACTTAGAAGTGGATTATTTGTGGCAGAGAATAAAATAGACTGAAGCAAAGGATAGGCTGTGCAGTGCATTTTTGTGGCAGACCATCGGTTTCCTGAATTAAAAAACATCACTGAAGGACCCCAGAAATGCAGTGATGTCACTGAATATAGTAGTACCTTCCTTCTATGGAAATTCTCCAGAATCAATATTGTATGTAATTCTGCTAAATCAGATATACAAGCAACATGCTAATCTCCTAAATACAGATTATAATTAAGTTTCTTCTAAGCTTTCGTGAATTCATAATTAAAAGAGCAGCATTAATTTATTTGGCAGAGGAAAATGACAAAAACCTCATATAGACAAAATGACAAGACACCCAGAGAGTAGCCTAGACAATTGCTCAGTTTCTTTGTGCTGGGAACTTGGTATTTGATTTGAATTAGTAAAATATTCAATGCCTCTGTATGTTATCACAGAGTGGAGCTGTCTGAAGTTATTTATGCTAGCATGTCTGGTATTTCCTAACAGCTACAAAAATACAGCTTTTGGGTTAGATTTACTTACATTTTGTATCAGCCTGAAAGCCAAATGTAGCCCTATTAACTTAAGTGGTGGTGATTTTACTCATATGAAATTAATGTTTTAAGAAGTTAAGTAATTCTGGTGGTTGGTTTTTTTTGGGTTTTTTTTTTTTTTTTTTTTTTTTGTTTTTTTCTTTGTTTTAAAAAGCACTGGGTACATCTCATAATTTCAATAGACCTTTTTTTACTAAAGATTTTCTTTATATTGTACTTCAAAAAAAACCCTCAGGAGTATTATGGCTAATGGTTATGATTATGATTAAGGTGCTTATCCTCACAACAGAACAAAAAGACTGATGATAAGGTGTTTGATTTCTAACTTGCATCCTGAATTTCATTCTCATTTTTGTTAAGAAAAGTTTGATTCTGGCATTCAAATTTATGTCTAAGTAACAGTACAGACTACAGTTTCCAGGGTTTGGGTGCTAGCAAATCCACTTTTTAAGGTGAATAGTGTTTCTGTTTTCCCTAGGTGCAGAAAGGTACAGTTAAATATTTCAGGCTTTGGGATAACCTCTGTAATTTTCAGCCTACATTTGCTGGTATCTGTATCATACCTATGTATCTGCACATGGGTTTTCTCCTGAAGACTGTGTGACTCTTTCTCCTCCTGCTGTTCATTCTCCAGAAACATTTTCAGAAAATTATCTTATCATCTTTTGAGGTTTTATTTTATGGGTTTGATCAAACAAGACTTTTTCTTCCATTTCTTGACCATTTCAGAAGTTCTCTTCTACTTCTTTTTCACTTTGAATTAATATGATCTGAACTTCAGAGAGTGTGATGGCACTGGAGGAGGTTTGCATTTCTTGAGGTATTTTAAGAATAAACTTTTCTCTACATGAAAAAATTCTTGGTGTTTCATTGTCATTCTGCAATCATTTAACACAACCACTTTCTCCTCTTCCTCGGCTATTTACAGCTGACAATGACCCCGTTGATAGTAATTTGCACTAGTTTCCTCCTTATGTTATTTGTGTTCTTACTTTTTTTAATTTTGGAGTTTCCCTGCATGTTTTGATGTAACATTCTGACATCCCTATATATTGACAATACACTATGAAACTGAGTCATGAGCAAATTTCATTAATAGACAGCTTTCCATTTAGTTGAATGGCACTTGGCTATTTCTTTTAATATGCCTTGCAAAGATGAGCATATCCCACCTTAGGAAAAGTCTCTGTTTTATTCTTCTTGATATCTAGGTTATCAAGAAGATATCCTAGATATCCTTGATATCTAGGTTATAACCTTTTGTTATGAAGACTTCTTTCATTTTCTATCTTGCATATGTAGCTTCCTTACTTGCTAACATCTTTTTTGATTGAATAGTCATCCATTTCGGAATGAAGTCCCTTTCAACAAGATTTCCCCTTTTTAGGGACATGTTCTTGACCGTATAGCCCTTTGATAATGAAAAAAAATCTTCTTTCTGTTCAATTCTGAGCTAGTTTCAAGAGCAGCGGAACAACGCCAATGCAGTTGTTATTTGTTCATTTCTACAGGTAACTGAAAACAACCATGATTTGGGGAAAAAAAAACCAAAAACAAAAAGAAAAAGAGGCTATTATAGTTTTCTCATTTCCTTTCAAAACTCTGTATAAAGCAATAGTATTCTGTGCATTTATCTTTTGTTTCCTGGAAAACACTACCATCTCCAGAAACAGTAGCCTAATCTTTGCATAATGTCTGATCTCCTGGCAGGGAAAAAAAAAAAAAAAAGGCTTCCTAATGATTTTTTATGTAGTGTTTGCTTTCCAAATAATATGAGGGAGATTTCTGACCTTGTCCAAATCCAAGCCTCTAGGAGCTCAGGTTCTTCTCTTTTGTTTCATAGCAGTAGACAAATCCCTTAACATTTCTGTTGAAAAGGGGAATAATCCTTTCTCCTAATAATTTCAGGAGCTTGACTACAGTCTCGACTTATATTAATTTTTGCTTCATTTCAGGCACCTAGGCTCATAGTCCTCCTTTATCCATTACAGTTGCAGCTGCACTTGTTTATTTCCCTAGGATTAAGTGTGGAAATACCTCATGTCCCAGTTTTCTTTTTTAACTCCTACTCTAAAGCTTTTTTGATGAGTGTCAGTGGCCTTACCCAGACATTTCTCTACTTTAACATGAAGCTGAAGCATATTCTTTCTATTAATACATCTATAAAGTCTAATATCCCTGAACTGTCATAATTCAATCAACTAATTAGTCATCCTTCCATCTTCATTATCTTTTCCTCTCACTTTCTTTGTCAATTACCTGAAAAAAAATAATGTTGGTGATCAGCTGTGCCTTAGCACTGCCAGGCATCCTCTGTGGGCTGGCACAGTGATCCTCGAGTTAGGATGCTTCTCAATATGTGAGATGTATAAGAAATTGAAGAAACCAAACTGCCAAAAGATCTGGAGTGCGTATGGGAAATTTCAGATGAAAATAATGAGAATGGTTCTAGATCAGGATAGCAAAATACCCAGAGTGAAATTTCCAGTGCATTTAAGGGGTTGCAAAATGTTGGCTAGAAAATATTGCCAGAATAAGCAAGACCTTTTTTCTGAAATGTTCTAAATGTGGTCTGAAAAAGCCCCTGTTATGGTGTCCTGATTTCCAGTCAGAAATAAATGTCCACAAAGGTAGCAATATAAAAGGTAAGAAAGGCTTTGAAACTATTGTTACTTCTAAAAAAATACTCATGTTTGTAAGATAACCACTGCATTTTACAATTTAGGAATACAATCAAGCAGAAAAACATATTGTTTTTCCCATGTATAGCAAACACTTTGTTCATTTTCATTAGTAATTAATATAGTCTGAAAAATCAAAATAGAAGTTTTCATTTGTGCAATAATAAAAGTTTGTTGTCATTTAGAGATACACAGAATGATCATATATATTAAAAAAATCAGTATAAAAGAAGTTTTTATTATGTCTTTGATGGTATATAAAATATCACATCATTACATGATCAATTTTGTTAGCATTGTGCTGTAAAATTCAATAAACCACTGCTGAGATTGATTAATAACCAAAACAAAGATGAAATATTGAATTAGTCTCAAAATCTTTTGTTTATACAGAAACAACAGATAAGTCCTACCATGTGCTATAAACTAAGAGTCAATGAAAGAAACAAAGGAAGCTGGGCTGGATTCTACTTTCAGTACTACAGGGTAGGATCTGAAGACATCTATTCTCTACACAGAGTGAATGCAGAGAGACAGGTTCTTTGAAAAGGTAATTTATTCACCCTTTCATAAACACCTGTCATTAGACAAATCATCCTCTGGAGATGCCCATTTCCCTCATTGATTTGAGAATGTAGCTGAGTCAAATGAGGCACACACATTTCTGCATGGAGAGAGTAGGATGCTGAAGCGCCCCCTTAATTTCAAGCCTGTGGGTGAATTCCTACCCCACTGAGATCATGAGACTTCAGTGTTGACTGACCATGATCAAAGTCTTATAAGGAGTGGCTGAGGATACTAGGGTTGTTCAATCTGTAGAAAATAAGGCTCGGCGAAGACCTTATTTCCCTCTACTACTATGTGAAAGGAGGTTTTAGAAAAGTGGGGACCAGATTCTTCTCCCAGGCAGCTAGTGATAGGACAAGGGGAAAATGGCCTCAAGGTGTGCCAGGGTTAGTTATCAGAAAATTTCCTCACTGAAAAAATGTTAAAGCACTGGAACAGTCTTAATCCCTGGAAGTGTTCCAAAAACTGTGTGGACATGACACAGCCCTGTGGGGTTTAGTATGTGTGGTGGTATTCAGCCAAAGGTTGGATTTGATGAGCTTGGAGGGTTTTGCCGACCTTAATGATTCTATGATCACTATTCTTGCATCTTCTTCAAGATGGGATTTTATTAATGTATGTAAAAGTTGCTTAAAATATCAAATCATCTTTGACCTTTCATCAAACAAGTCAGTCATCCTGATATGTTTTTTTATAATGACTTATTTCAGTGAAAATTCACTGTTTCATAAGGTACTGCAAAAGCTGCTGCTCCTCCCCAAGGAGTCCTGTGTATCCTGACAGTCATAACTCCGGTCTCAAATATTCAGCGATCAGTAAATATTCAAGATGATTGAGAAAGGAGTACAGTGGAAACCTGATTATACCCATTCTCTTTTCCTCTCTGAAACTATTCTTACTTGCAAATTCTTGTGCACAAATTCTTGTGTGCAAATTCTTATTCTTCATGACTTCCTAGTCAACTGATTCCCTCTGAACTGGAGGGTGGATCCAAACCAGAATTCAAAACTGTCTCTTGTTTGGTCAATATTATACAGATGCATAAGGATAAAGGCAGTCCCAGGGATTTGTTCGTTTATATGGTTTGTTCATTATTATCTTTTACAGGTATCAGGGCTTCAGATTTTGAAAGGTAGATGCTGAGGAGGGCTGAGGAGGGCATAAGCATGAAGTGAGTGATCCTTTTCCAAATCTTTATTTTGTAATCTGAATCAGTTAATCAGAGCAAATTAATTGAACCACTATACAGAACATGACCAAGCACCCACATTTTTTTCCTAGAATCCTAGTAGAATTATGTGCCCTGGGACAAAGAGATTCTTGACATTAAGCATGCAATACACACTTCAAACACATGCCACCCCCCACTCCCTGCATCATTGTCATGCTATATTCAGCACATTTACTAAAGGTCATGAGAGCCCTTCAAAATGTACAGAATCAGGAACAAGGGATCCATATCTGCAAAACCTTCTGAGATTAATAACTCAAAGAGAATAAGTGAAAACATTAACAGCTGATTGAATGAATTTGGGGGCAGATTCTGCATTTTACTGTTTTTCTTAATACTGGCCCAAGGCCAATCTCCAGCGCAGATATACTGGACCCAAATAAAACCAGACTTGAAAAAATATGAAGTCTAGAATAAATCAAATTCTATGGAAGTTTTGACAGAGCAGATTCACATCAGAGATTTATTCTGGTATAGCTCCCATGAAATCCATCCCTGTACTGCACCTGTAAATATCATATTGTCTAGAAAAGTCACTGGAAAAGTGATAGATGCCCAGTTGTATATTAGTGTATATAATGGTGTAGCCTTATTTCTATGAACCTACAGTGTAGTGGTGTGTGTTTTGTTTGATTTTGCCTCTCTCGCTGTTGTATTTTGGTAGGGTTGTAAAGTTATGGTTTGCCCCATGTTCCCCCTGTCCCTTCCCCTTATAGTGGTTTTTGTCCAGTTTTCCCCGCCACTCAGGGTGTCCATCAACCTGTTCCTCCCCCCCTTTCCCCCCGTTTCTGCTAAGTCATTCCCAGTTGTCCTGCCCCCCTTCACGTCAAGTAAATTTCCCCTGCCCAGCTTGTTCTCGAAGTTTCTGTGTCAGTCACCTTGTCCCCTGTGCATGGTTTGTTGTGTGGGTTTTCTCCCACCCCTACGTTTTCCCTATTGGTTTAGTGAAACATATCCTTATCCCTGTTGTAACTACCCATTGGCTGTTGTACCCACCTCCCCAAGTCAGAGGTTTGATAAGCTCTTGCTGAGCCTTGGGTGTGGCCACTTCATCTTGTCCTTTCAAGGAGATTAAAGTTCTTTGGAATACCTTGACGGAGTGTCCAGCTCTTGGCTTTCTTTATCTCGGGACTCCAGTGGTTTTTCTCTGCAGCTGAACCCACGCAGCTGCCCTGACCGCCACCGAAGCCTCAGGGGAGGTTTTGGGGCGGCCTCTCGTGTGGTTCCCACCGCCACAAAGGGGCGAGCTAGCCGGATTCCCCGCCTCGTGGCGGCGAGGAGAAGCCACACTACAGATCTTTATACCAATGACTGATCAACAACATGTAAAAGATTTCTGTGGACTTTACTATAGTTCCCTGTGGCAGTGCCAAAACTGCAGGAAAAAAAATGACTGCTTGTTAAGGTGTATAAAAGGCCCTGTTTAATAAGGATGAATGCATGCATGACACTGAAAGAGCAGATTTGAATTTGACAGCAGGAGAACATTGTATGTTTCGGATACTGCTTCTCACCAGCAAAGCTCCTCTGCTTCTGCACTTCTTGAAAGGCAATGATTACAACTTCTGCAAATAAGAGGGGACTGTTAAAACAGGAAGTTATTGTATAATGACAACTTTAATTTGATCACCAAATCCTCCAACCTATTATCATTCCCGTGGTGATAAGAGGTCTATCTGCTAAACCTGTGTGCTGTTGTCCAAGTGATTCCCTCTCAGCTGAAAAACTCCTTCTCTGTTCTGCTTTGGCAGCTCAATGCCCAAAGAAGTCTGCTAATGGACAAGCAACCTGGACTTTCTAGGGGTTATAGAGGTCATTTAATCATATACGATACAGGTAGATGTACAAACATAGTTGTGTGGGAAGTGGCACAATACTGCTTGGAATGGAACTTTCCTGTAATTGCTTGCTTGGGGCATTAATAAGAAATAACATTCTACAAAGTTATCTCCTTGAAGACCTGAGTGTTGTAGCAGAGCACTTACATTCTGTGGTTAATTTTATCAAAGCAAAAACTGTCAGTAAATATCACACTCTAGTTCAGAGATCTTTAGTGGTAATTTTTAACTATTTCACCATTGTGCCAATTTTTGAGTTCTCTGCATCAGGTGCAGGAAAGATAGAGAATAAAAGCCTCTTTCTGCCTTTGGCTGGACTAGAAGCCAGAACAGATGTTCACCCAAATACAAGGTAGAAGTTATCACAAAGAGGGTTAACAAGTGTGTGAATCAGGTTTAACCTTTGTAGAGATTAGGATTAGTATTCTGTTTTTTCAAGATACCGGTTTCTGAAGTATGCTTTATTTCTTGTCTCTGCTCTTGGAAATTGCTCCCCCAGCACCTCTTCAATAGAGAGTTCAACTGTGTCCTACAAAGTTCCTGGCACTTTCATCTTTCCAGGCTGATGTTATATTTCTGCTTTGCCCTCTTATATAAGCAGGCATTTCTTACACTCCTTCTGTTCAAGCCAAAACTCTGCTGAAACTAGGTGGGGGGAAACAGCAAGGCATGATTTTGGAATACCTATTTCTGTTCTCAGTAGAGGAGCTTAGAATTCAAGTTACTAATTGTATGTTTAGAGAAGAGTCTAACCAATTATGCATATTTCACTGTGGTGAAGCAATATGCTTTTGTGTGGGAAGCCTTAGAGGCCAAGACTGTAGGGGCGTTATCTTTTCTTTACAGTAACTCAGAAGAATAAAGGATCAAAACTGAATACTTTATCTAATTGTAACTCAGATGGTGAATTCAATTTAGTGTCATCTGGTAAATGACAGCTATTTGCCTAACTAGGGATGTGTAGCCTGAAGGAGCAATGGAAATGAGATGAAAATGTATAGTCAATCAAAAAGCATATTAGCAAAGTTTGAATCTATTTTTATAAAAGTATTGTAAATTTTAAATCGTTGGATTATAGTAGTTTTTCTTTCCTTGATCTACTTAATACATAATCTGGTGCCAGAACCTTCAACTGTTCCATTTCAATAAAGATGAATCCTTGTGTCCTAGTTTTCCTGTACTCTTCTGTACCTTTTTTTTTTTTTTTTTTTCAGGCAAAGAGTTGACTGATATTTTCTTCATGTATGCATTTGTGATTTGTGGACATGTGCACAAATGAATGAGGTTGCGCAAAATCATCCCTGCATGCTTCTCTTTATCTACAGAATATGTGCCCAACTGCAGAAATGTTCCTTTATTACCCAGTCTTGGTTTTTCAACTCTTCAGTGGTTCTCAGATTTAATGCACCATCTTTCAGGGACTAAAAGATGTGCATGACCTTTGTCCACAAATCATTGATTCTATTTTTCCTAGCTATTGTTTTATTTCAGCTGGATCCACTCCCCCAAATCTCTCCCCACTACTGAAGCTTAACAGCTTCACAAAAAGTTTCTTCCCTGGAAGAAATATGACCCTGGCAAATAATGATGAATTCCCTATAAACTGATGTATCACACCAGCTAGAAGCTCTGCACAGTCAAGATTCTCCTGGATGCACATACTTGGAGGCATAGCTTGGCAAGGAGATTTGAAATACTAAGATGACTCAGGAGACCAAGTGTTCTGGGACTGGTGACACTGCCAGCCACTTTCTTCAAGCCTATCAAACTAGCCTTACACTTAAACATTCAGTGCTTAAATCCCAGAGACATTTCAGATAAATAATGACTGAGTTATTAGCAGACATTGTTAGTATAAGCTTTTAGGATATACCACTTATTTTCCTTACAGGCCAAACTTACATATTGCTCAAACCATGTGAGCATGTCTACAAGAGATGGCACAATTATGAACATCCCATTTTACACAGTAGCTAGCAGTTGGGATTACTATATCCCTTATCTGAAGAAACTTGAACCTACGTTTCCAGCTTCTGCTCATTTGAGCTCTCTGATTTTTAAAGTGCTACATAAATATGCGAAGCTCTAGAAAATTAATCAAGTCATGAGCTGCCTAAGCATCCACCTTCTGAACTTAGGTTAGACTTTTCTTAGTCCTCTTCAGGATGCAACCCTGCCTTCTCTTTTCTTTTGTCAACTACTTTAGCTGCACTGTACAGATAACATTTTTAGTTATGAGAAAGCAAACTTCTGCAACAAAAAATTAACATGTTCAAAATAAAAGAAAGCCAGGCTTCTTACTAAGCGTAATGGGGAGCAGATCTTTCTGTATTTTCA
Organism: Peucedramus taeniatus; assembly: GCA_013400575.1. Taxonomy (NCBI): domain Eukaryota; kingdom Metazoa; phylum Chordata; class Aves; order Passeriformes; family Fringillidae; genus Peucedramus; species Peucedramus taeniatus. Next base: position 60,595 of record WBNO01007518.1, on the reverse strand, counting down.
GAAAAATCAGGTTTTATTGTAAACCTGTAGTTTTCAGAAATTCTCAGCCATGAAAGCATTATCTTGCTTTGGGAGAAATACTGTTGCTGTTCACGACTCTTTTGTCCAACATGTTCCCTCTCCTGCCCTCACTCAACATCTTCTTTAACTTAGGTGTCAAAACTTACATAGTCACCCTTTGCTTCTGTAGCAAGCAAGCTCCTATGGATGACAGTTCATCTAATCTTTAAATAGGCATATATAGTAAACCAGAAACAGCCCTCTCCTGTCTGGGTCTGCAATACAGCATGCATCCAGCTCAGCATTTTGCCACTTTGTGATTAATCTTATTTTGTCAAACCTTTCAGTGTGTTTGCCACAGTTCATTAGAGTTAGAAGGGGCTGTCTGCTCAGCATTGCTGGTATGTCTGGGGAACTGCTGTGCTGTGAGACTTATACAACACTGAAAAATCCCTGCTCTGCAAAGTATCTGCTCATCAAAGGTGGAAGAGTTCAACCCTGGAGATACGTGACATACTTTATGGGCATTATGGACATAGGTATTTGCAGCCTCTTACTCCAAAGTACATCAGAGCAAGACTGCTAGAAGGTTCTTTGGGGTCTCTTTCCCTGATGGAAAATACTTCTGAACCAGACATGTGAATATCATCCTGCCTGATCTCTTCTAAGCTGCTCATGCTCAAGGAAGTATTTTTCTTCTGTTTAATTAAACAGCATCATGATTGCTGTGACAATAACTCTCTTTAAAATCACCATGTTTATGTTCTTACCTTTCTCTGCACCTTCCAAGTCACATCTATTCACATGATGTAAATGTCCAAATTTGTATTTCAGTGTTGTCAATTTTTATAGGCTCATGTCTTCCTAAACTAGCAATGTAATTATAACTGTCTACCTCCTGGTATTTATTATTAATATGAATATAATGAAGGGGGTGATTAAGCAGTCACTGGTTACTCCTGTAATCACCAGACCAGCCCCCTAAGGAAACTGGGTTCAATAACATGTCACTGGAAAGGTAAAATCTTAATGAGTCATCAACGAGATGCAGAATTGTGAGGCTCAGCAGAGTTCAAGTCCTGTTTATCATAAAAATGAGAGGAGTTGAGGCTGGGAAAGGAGGAGAAGTAGCACAAAATGGAGGGATAGATATTCAGTTAGTGTGATTTTCATTACCTCTGTTGGATCTCTGACAAATAAAACCTGCTACAGATCTGCCCTTCATCATTAGCACAGTGGTTGCAAAACCTTTGTTTTGATATAGAGTTCTATTTCCACACACTAGGCTGCTGCCTGACATCTGCATTAATTCACAGCATGTCAGAGATGGGACTACCTCCTCCCCATCTGCCCCCTATGCTCACCTCCCCATCTTCCTTTCACAAAGAGTATCTGTGATAGGAAGTGATTTACAGAAAGAGTTTCTAAACCCTCTGGCATCTTGGATCTGCTTATACAAGTGTGCCCTGATTAATTCAAAATTCTTCTTGTTCTAATAATCCTCTCATTTCAAAGCATCTTTGTAGTTCCTTCACTATCTTTTGTTGGCATGCAAACGAGCAACCTCAGATATGGATGTTTAACTTTTTTTGTTCTCCCTTTTTTCAAATTCTTATAGGTTTGGAGAGATGTGATATACTCTGTTTTTTTTGGGTTTTTTTGTTTTCTTCTCTCAATGTATTCTTCATGTTATTAATAATTCATATTCTTGAGAAGGAAGGTAAAAAACCAAATTACTCACAGCCCTGTTAGACAAAAAGAAGGGACAATGCGTCCTCAAGAAAGACTGCAGGTCAAGTTCAGACTTGGGAGATGCAGCTGCAACTCTATTGAACTACTTCCAGATTATTCATAACATCAAGGCAATATGTCAACTGCTCAATAATGTATCCTACTCCAACCTTCAATTAGCCTTTTTATTCTTAAGCATTTAGTTTGGTAAGTCACACAAATTAATTTACTGAGAAGCTAATAAACAATGAGTCAAAAGAATCAGGAGCTGGATGATTAGGTGTTTAGTTATATGGTTTATTATTTATTTAGGCTGAATTTTGATGAATTATTGAAGCCTTAACTTTTTTTTTTTCTTTTCTCAAAGTCTGTTGTTTCTAAGTGCAGAGACAATTTTCTAAGAGCCCCATATGACACAATCTAAGACACACACATTTACTTCAATAATTTGATATTTCAATATTTTGTGCCCTTGAGGCAAAACTGTTATTCCAACTATATTCAAGGAATTGATGGAAAATAAAAACAAACATAAAAACACATCTTAAAAGAGCAATTCAAGTACATATATCTAGAAGTCTAATACTTTCTCAAACATCTTCATCTGCTTCATCTGTCCAAAGTATCAGTGCACCAGATATAATGACACAGGATCTACAGGACAGGCACATCTTTCTGGAAGTAGGTAAGGTACAGTATAATCTCTGGATTGGCACAATACACCAGTGTTTAAACATGTTTCTTGCCCCCTCACAGTCAAATGGCCATATTTACACCAGCTGACACACAGTGACCTTGTGTGCCTGAGGGCTCTGCCCTTGTAGCAGGGGAAGGCATTTCAGCTTAACTAATGGGAGAAGCCAATCTGCATGAAAACTTCCCAGGAATGGCCAGGACTAGAGTAACCAGCTCCCCTTTGTAGGTAGTGACAGAGAGAACTTAATAAAAGTAGAACTTCAGATTTAACCAAATGAAACTCTTCTCCCTAAAACTGATATATGTCTCTCTTCTGCCAAAAAACCCAAATGGCTTCTGATGACAATAGCAAACACTAATTTATGGCAGAGAACAAACATTCCATCATTTAGTTCAGCTCAATTAAAGCTTTCTTTTTATTTTAAGTGAAAAAAAGCTTTAATTTTTGTATTTCAAACCTGGCAGCTGAAAGCAGAAAGAAGCCTACTGGTTCATGGTGATAGGTAGTAGATTTTACAGATCCAAAGTGCCTGGGTGAAGACAGAGACAGACAACAAAGACAGATTCCTCTCTTTGTTTCCCATCTTCCAGTTATTTCCCATATCTCATGATACATATGGTCTTGGAAAATAATACATGCATAATATACTTTTGCATGTATAGTTTTTCCAATGGGTTTGGGAAACTGTCTGCCCTAAGACTTATGAATAAAGATGAGTGCCTATGAAATTTCCTAACATAAAATGTAAGTCTACTAAAAAAGTGGGGAAAGTAAGTAGTTACTGTTCCCTATGGATATTGTTGATCAGTGTCATGAATTATGCATGTATCCCTCCTGGGTCCAGTGTCCTCTGGCATTTCTTAAGCAACAGCTCAATATTTTCTACCACTCTGATAAATCATTCAATAGAGAAAGGGTAAGTCCTGGTTCTTGAGCCACTGTTCAGAGGCACTGACTGATGTGGTGTGTCAAACAGCTTAGTTTTACGTTCCACAGCTGAAAGTCTGACATCCAAGTCTTTATAGTCCACCAAGGTCACTGGGACACAAGAGTTGTGAAGTGTGCTTTCAGCTTCTTGGATGCTGAAAAATGACTTGAAATTCAGCAGGAAAATTTCTGCTTCTGTAGAGGCACAGGTTTTTCTGATTTTTTTTATCTTTTTTCATTATAGAGATAGGAGATAACAATGGTGTCCCAAGAAGATGGTATTTCTTTCTCTAAGGAGAATTAGAGGTCAGATATTTCTATAATGTTCACAATATCTACGATAAAACCTGTTCAGTGAAAATAACCTGGGGTTTTCTTTTCAGAACTTAATTTATTCTATACAGCTCTTCCATGAATGTCATGAAAGAGACTGTGCAAAACCGGTGTAAGAATTCCTCTCTTTACAGATTATGGGTTAACTAAAAAATGCTTTAAAGAAAAATAGTGTGGTTTCATTTCAAAATGAGTGGTTGCAGCCCAACCCTGAGCACTAACGGTTTATTCCCACTGCTGTACAGTACAATTTCCATTAAGTTCCCAAAGCTAAGTGAAATAACAAAGTAACCATGCTAAATACATCTTTTCCTCTTAAATTAATTTTTCTCTGTGCTCAGCAAGATCATGGAGCAGATCCTAACTGAAACCATTCTAAGGGACATAGGAAATAAGGAGGTGATTTGTGACAGCCAATATGGCTTCACGAACAGCAAATTATGCCTGACAAATTTGGTGGCTTTCTATAAAGGAGTGGATGGTGGATGAGGGAAGAGCAACTTATGTTATCTGCCTGTACTTGTGCAAAGCATTTGACACTGTTCAGCGTGACCTCCTCATCTCTAAGCTGGAGAGACATGGAGTTGACAGAAGGACCACTAGATGGATAAGGAATTGGCTGAAGGTTGCACTTGAAGAGCTGTGGTCAGCGACCCAGTGTCTGAGTGGAACAAGTGGTGTTTCTCAGGGGTTGGTATTTGGTCTGGTGCTGTTTAGTATCTTTGTCAGTGACATGGACTGAAGGATGGAGTGCACTCTTAAAGAGCTTGTGGATGATATGCAGCTCTGTGGTGCATCCAACAGGCTGGAGGGAAGGGATGCTGTGCAGGAGGACCAGGACAGACTTGAGAAGGGGGCCCATGTGAACCTCATGAAGGGCAACAAGGCCAAGTTCAAGGTCCTGCACTTGGACTGGAAAAATCCCAAGCACAAATATGGAGTGGGCAATGAGTGGATTGAAAGCAACTCTGTGGAGAAGAACTTGAGGGTACTGGTGAATTAAATGCTGAATAAGACTGAGCAATGTGCACTTGCAGTCCATAAAGTCAGTTGTGTCCTGGGCTGCATCCAGAGCAGTGTTGCCAGGAGAGTCAGGGGGGGATTCTGCTCCCCTGCTTTGCTCTCTCCCTACCTGCAGTGCTGTGTCCATCCCTGCTGTCCCCAGCACGGGAAGGACAAGGACCTGCTGAAGCGAGTCAAGAGGAGGAACACAAAAATGATCAGAGGGCAGGAACACCTCTCCTATGAAGACAGGCTGAGAGAGTTCAACCTGGAGAGACAAAGACTCCAGGGTGAACTTATGGCATCCTTTCAGTACCTAAAGGGGCTGGCTATATTAAGGCAGGAGAGGGACTTTTGACAAGGACACGTAGTGATAGAACAAAGGGGAATGGCTTTAAACTAAGAGAGGGCAGTTTCAGATTAGATATTAGGAGTAAATTCTTTACCATGAGTGTAGTAAGGCACTGTCACAAGTTGCCCAGAGAGGTTGTACGTGCCCTATCCCTGGAAGTGTTCAAGGTCAGGTTAGATGGATCTTTGAACAACCTGGTCTAGTGGATGGTGTAATGAGACCACCTTTAGAGTCCCTTCCAAGCCAAAGCATTCTATTCTATTCTATTCTATTCTATTCTATTCTATTCTATTCTATTCTATTCTAATTCTATCTATTCTATGATATTGAGAACCATTATATTCCGTATTTTATTTGAGGTAAGTTTGCTACAGAGACATTATTTGTAGGGTATTCAAAACATACAATTCAAATGCAGAATCATGAGCATTCATGGTGGATAGAAGTGGAAATTTCACCTTGTTTCTGTCAGAGACCAAAGATGAGTCCTGTGCCCTGTATGTCTACTTAACTGAATGCCACAAAAACATTTAACAGATGTGGTTAAAACGCTCATGAAAGCTCTCTAAAAAATATATCTGACTAATATAAAAGCTTTATTTCAAGGTCTCAAAGACCATAAAACACATTCTGTACTTCAAAAAATTAATGCAGATGGAAAAAAAATTCAAAACCCATGAATCAATGTTAGAACTAAAATCTTGCTCCTTGGAGCATTCTGATAAATGCAAACTGATCCAAGGATCCTGCAAGAAGATAAAATTAGCAAACAGAAACTATAATTTGTGGCTGAAAATAATGTGGCAGAAGTGTCAACTCTCTCTTGCCTAAAATAATTGAAATAAGGAATGAGGGAAAATATTTCCTGTCTTTTTAATGTTGGAAGAGTAATAGGTGAGAAGTTCAATCTCTCCATAAGGCCATCACTCCATTTCCAATACCTCGCATGCAAGGTAGTAGATTTACTTCAAGAGAGCAAGAGTTTCCACAACTACCTAAAAGCAGAGCAGTCCTGCAAGTATCATGTATCAGACACATTTGACAAATCATTCTATGCCACTGTTACTGATATCTTTGTTAGGCTTTTGTCTTGGTGCTTATTTCCTGTTTTATATCCAGCTGGGCAAGGACCTTGACATGCTCACACCTTCTCAATATATTACATGGCTGCTTGTTAGTACTCAGTAGGGAGCTGATCATAAAGAATCCCAATTCTATTCTTGGCTCTCTGAGAGATGCATGCTGTGTGCTGCCTGGGGGACTGAATAGTCCAAACTGATGTAGTTATCCTAGCAAGCAAGACAGAAAAGGAAATAAATTGTGGTCTGACATATTGGCTCTGAATTCTTGGTCTGACTGTGCAAACCCTCTTTTATATCATCTTAAGTTCACAAGCTTCCTTCTAAACTGCCATCCATATTAGGTTTATGACCTTGTTTAGTAATAATAGCAGAAAAATAGGGATTTTAACAGCAGTTGGGAGTTAGGAGATTTGTTTTCTTCTTTTCTGTTTCTAGAGGATATAGCAGTATTTGCTGAAAGTCTCTCTTTTCCTCTTAGATTTTTGTCTTTCTTTATTTGTTTGTTTGTTTGATATGAAATTTGTCCTCGGAATTGGATGGTATCATTCACACAGTAACAGAGCTGTCATGAAATTCAAGTTCCACGTATGCGTGTTGTCTGCGAATACATTTTTCTCTGTATCTGAATGATGCTGAAAACTCTCTGAACAGTTATCACCAGAATCTGTTACCCTAGGACTGAGTAGAAAAGAAGCTATGAGGCCCAAGAACATTTATTTCCTTTCCAGAAGGATACAAAGAGAAACAGTCCCAGGGAAAGCCTGTCAAGGGATCATTATTATATTCTTTTTCTTCCCCTGTCTCTTTCTCAAGTCGCTTTAACATGTTTTGTTCATGCTCAAAGTTTTCAAACAGGAGATTTGGGCTTTGTTATTGAACGAGTTCTCAAAGATACAGCTGAAGTTAAACTGAGCTCTGCGGCGCAACCAGACATGACGCAGACCTGTGGCACTGCACCAATACACAGATCATTTCTGCTCACACAAAGGATTGCAGGGCTGGAGGTAAGTCTAGGTCACACATCAGCAGTGGGCCTTCACAGCATTTAGAAGGTGCCTTACCCACAGAACAAGTAAACCACCACAGATATATTCAAGTCAGTTCTGTGACAGGTTGATGCAGAAGGTAGTTAACATGTGGATGTAATGTCACTAAAACAGTAATATCACTAAAACAAGGGACAAAGTATCTCCAGAAAAAAAGGCATCAGATTGATGAAGGCTGAATGAACTCCTCTGCTCTTAGTATATGAGCTGCTTAGCAGAAACACCTGACAGTTTCCTAGTTTAGTTCAGTGTATCAAGTAGAGAGATTTTAAAAATATCCCATAGGAGTGATCTGTTAGTTACATTTCTTTTGCCATCTAAGACCATGTTTGGTTAAGATAATAATCTACCAGCAGAGAAGATACAGAGGAACAGATAGATACTCCTATTCCATCTAGGATACTCACACTATTCAAGAACTACTTCTTTGGTTTTGATTTAATGTATTTACTCCATTGTATAATATAATTTCATAACTGAAAAAAAATAGCCTTGACTTTTCATGGAAGGATATTAGCCAGCACTTTTGTGTTCATCTGTAGTTCTTTGCTGAGGTTGGAGGGAAGAACATCCACTCCGTATTACTGGCAGCTATTTTAAATCTCGTATGCTATCTCTTCAGAGCAAAAGCAGCTAATAGCCCATGACTTGACTGATAGACAATTAGACCAACAATGAGAGTGAATTTTACTGTTGAAAAAAAATTTTCCTCTTGAAAATAGTTTTTTTTTTACTTTCTCTGTCAAAGCACTTATTTGTATAATAAAGAAAAATAAATACCCCTTACTTTCAGAGCAAACTTAATCCTAAATGGTATTTTTACTGACACTCAACTTCAAGTAAAATTTATGCTTAGTAAGAAAATTTGAAGCAGGACATTAATTCGAAAGTACTTGTAAAAGTACAGGCAGAAAAGAGTGTTTAATGATACTATCCCAGGTGTCAGAGCAAGCAACCAGTGAATCATATTTCAGTTTATTCTTTCCATGTAGTAGACACACAGCAATACTGAAGATAGTACCTTGTAATTCAGATATGGGGCCAAGGATTCCCCTGTCTCCTTCTGGATCTTGAATCAACGCTGCTTAATCTAAAACAACCCTCCTTAGCTCCCTTATTTTGATGCAATACTGGCACATCTTTCTCTTCCCCCTCCTGCTTTGCAGGAAACCCTGAGCACTCTTACTAATTAAATGCTCTGCAGGAAACATGCAAAGAAGCAGAGACTGGAGGAACAGGCAAGCAATCTGGCACAGCTTCAAAGACACCAACTTGATGGATGTGTGCATCAGCAATTTGAGCAGCCTGCTCCTTGTCTAAGTGATGGTGACCCATGCAAGAGGGTTGCAGGAGTCAGCTAATGCCCCATGTGCTGTGTGGCATGTGGGGGAAACTGCCTGAACTCAATTTGGAATCTTGTATAACATAAGAATCAATACTATTCTCTTTTCTTCCCTTCCCAGCATTTTTTTTTTTCCCAAATGCCACTTTCACTGTGGCTTTCTGAAGCAGACAGTAAGTGTCCAGACATTCTAGGAAAGATATGTGTGTATTCAGATCATTTGGGTCATGATCACATGAAGAGTCAGACAAAATCCATTAGCAGAAACTAGTTCACAAAATTCTGTTTTTTATCTAAGGATTTGGTTTAAAGTTTCTTAGTGCTGTAGCTTATGATTCCTTCATTAAATGAGTGCAGAAGATTTGGGGGAAAAAAATACTAATTTCCCTCCATCTTACACATTTCAGCAGATAAATAAAGGGGTTTGATGTCAAACCCCACTCAAAGGGGTTTATTTATCTGAAATACCTAAATCATGACTGAATTGGAAACTTGTTTTCTACTTCACTCTATATGTCATAACTGATTGTGCGGAAGACTCAGTTGGAAAGATCATATTTTTAAATTTATTTTACTTTCCTTTTAGTCATGTGTCCTTCTCTCTCTCTTTATCAACCTTGGTTTGTTCTTTTTTTTTTTCCTTCATTCCAATCATTCTTGTCACAACTATTGTTAAAATCAATATGCCTCCATGCAATATTTTGGACAGTTAGAGTATTGCTGAAATACTCATACCTTTCAGTCTCAATAGGGCACCATGGCTGCTGTTTCTCCTAAAAGGAGCCTAAGCACATCATTAGGAAATTTATCATAAAATTACTATTAATTGTTTGGCAGTGCTTCCAAGTGTCACATCACTCGCACAACACATCCTTAAAACATTCTTGCTTAGCACTGAAATGAAACCTCACAATTTCCAGTATTTCCCTGCAGGGCTGCACTACATTAGTCTTACATGTAGCAGATGCACTGTTAATATTTGATGCATGGCTGAGTGCAGGCAGGCTTTAACCAGGGAATTTCTTCCCTCCAGGTATTTCATAACTCCAGTGAAAAGTATCTCCCATACTTTTGTCTAAAATCTCCCCTCTGTTATGGAACACACACAGTCACTGTGCAGCCCCCTATGGACCTACACAGCTTGAGCCCTCGGTTTGTCACCCTCACCCCCTTCTGTGTTACTGCTATCAACAACTTGATACAATAGAGATTATGCATTTCTACATAAGGAGTTAATCAAACCCTGAAGAAAATTATTCAGATTATACTTTTATGAGAAAGTGTTGAAACTGGACTTCTTAACATGTACAAACTGTTGAAATATTTAATCCAAATCACTCCTTCCCATGAACACATGCAGTTTTAATGATTTATCAAAAAACCCAAATGAACAGAGAAAGCACTGAAAATTTGCTGAGAAAGCTCCAGCTCTAGACCCAAACACAGATTTTAATGATCAAATCTGTGAATTAGGCCTCAAACTGCAGTTCCTTAGAGGTCTGACTGGGACTTTAGAGCAGAATCAGGAAAGATGCAGGAGGAAGTTATTTTCTTCTTATAATTATCTTTCAGGCTAAAACATTATATATTTGTATGTTTTGATATTTGGATGAATATTGGCAATTCATGCATCTTTTTTTAAATATATCTCAGGTGAGTGTTCTCATTTTGTTGTTCTGGTACAAAGATTGCATCCTTGGGGATCAAAGTGGGAACTCTTAAGGCAGCAGTTTTCATCCGCACATGGCAGTTACTTTTGTTGTGTCCCAGTGTATGCATTTCAGGCTTAAATTGACTGAAAAAATGGACAATGTGTTGGCTTGACAGGGAAGCACCCTCTTGCAGAGCAATCTATGGCACAGGACCACACCATTATCACCCGCCTGTCACATGTGGCAGCTTCTCCTTGGAGCACTCACACTGCAGAAAAATTATCAGCTGAACCAGCTCTGGCAACTTCCACTGGCTGCTTGAGATCAACCAAAACTGTGGTTGAAAGAGGTTAATGAGGACTTCTGCAAATCCTGTCTTCAACCAAGCTGTCTGAGCACAACTTTCTAATTGCTCAGACACACACAGAGGAGGGTGTCTCTCTGAGGGTTACTGCATGTATGTGTTTGGGGATAAGCTTTGAAATCATTTCAATTTCTCTTTTCTCACTGGATTTCACCTCTGAAGGGCATCTACTCAGCATGGCACAACCTTGGCAGAGCCCTTTCCTGTAGAAGCTGTGTGATTCAGCCAAATCTTTTTCATTAATACCCTCATACCATAGTTGGAAACAGCATGAGCCAGCAAAAGCAGGTGTCTGTCAACATGCATCCAGGGTTTTGCCAGCATAACTAATAGGGTTTTAGGCTGAGGACTTCTTCTGTACCTCTCACTGATGTGGCTTCATGGTTTTGTTGTTAGATCTCTCTGTGGTGGCCATGCAGGTGCTGACAGTTTGGGCTGTAGGTCTTGGCAGGGAAAGACTACAGGAGCTTCCTACCCACCCCCGAGGTTGCCCATAGGATTCCTCCTCCAGCTTGTGCCTCAGCTGTTCTGCAGCAGCTGCTGAGCTGCTACACGGTTTGCAGCACAGCATGCGCAGAAGATTGTCATCAGCTCTATGAATTATGATCATTAAGCAGTTGCAGCATGAAACGCTTGAACTTCCTCTATTGTAAGGATGGAGGAGGAGTCAGTCTCCTTTGAGAGAGGGACAAGACCACCAATTCTCAGAGTAAGCATCTGGGATGTAGATACTTAATTCATATGGGCACATTTGAACTTTTTAACCTGCATACCTATATCTCCTCCCTGTAGAGAGAATGGATTTCAATAGAGCTAAAAAACACCCTGTGTAAGAGAAGCATCCGATTGATTTTTGTGCATTTGCCTGCTTAAATACAAAGGATTTCTGATAAATATTTGAAATCAATGCACCAGCAAGAGCCCAGCAGCCTTTGTACCATTGCAGCTGTGAAGCCCTGAGACAGCATGGAAGCAGGGTGACCTCTCTCTCCTTTTGAGCTGCTCCTTGGATGTGCAGCTGCTGCCCTGGTGCTATTCAGCTCTGCACTGACATATTTTTCCCAAGATGTGTCAGTTCCATGAACAGAGAAATTCAACAAAATGAGGGCAAGTGTAACTTGTACTTAGCATTATCAATGCAGGGGGGAAAAAAACACAGTAAAAATCTATATTCCAGCACAGAGCAACACAAGTAGACAGCTGATCTATAGCTGCCATGTGGTTATCATACTGATTCGTCAAATAGCATGTCCACATCACTAATACACCCTCAGATGAAAACATCAGGAGAGATCCAAAGCTTTAGTCTAGAATAAAGTCTTACATGTTATGATAGACAGAACAAGGACAAGCTGCTACAGACTTGACTACATCTTAATCAAGCTCTGAATTAAACAGAAGGCTCCATCTTATTACTGTAGTCATCTATTTGTCATTTCAGCAGAGAAGGGAAAGCCACAGAGAGAATTTCAATAACCTTTCTCTTGTTCCTCAAGAGCAAAAGTACTTCCAGCAATGCCAAGGCTTTTATACAGGTTGTGTTTGCTGTGCACATTTTCCAAACAAATGGGCTTGGAAGCCAGTAGAATCTGGGTCAGCTGAGATGCTGTGATCCTTGACGTAGCTTGTTTGTGCAAATGACTTGTAAAATCTGCATTCTCAAAAGTCAGTCCCATTTTCTCATTTACATGCTCTTATTTTTATTTCCTTTTTTTTTTTTTTTTTGTTATTTAAACAACATTTATTTCTGCCTTCTCTGGAGGTTTCTTAAGAGGGAGGCAAAAATATTTTATTCTTAAAAAAAAAAGTTGGAAAATTCAATACTGCTTCATATCTCTTGCCAAGCACAGTAATTACACAAGCTACGGCAAATATTTAAAGAAAAAGAAATACTTTTTTTTCTCATTGCCACCTTCATTGATGATAATAAAAGAGTGAGACGATATTAAAGAGCTTGAAATGAGAAATACATACGGAGAAATTGAAAAATGAATTAGCACACAATTGTCTTCCCACAGGATATATCATTTATTTAAGGGAAATCTTCCCTTTTGGATGAAAGGTTTTTAGGAATAATTATGGATTAAAGCTGTTTTATTATTTTTATCTTGTTATCTAAAAAAACCCACCCTAAAATAGGCTGGTGGAATTAATGGAATGTCTTGGTTTTCTTTTTTAGGATTAATTCCCAAGGAACAGAAATACCTTTAATGTGTCACACTTTTAATTACTTCTCTAACAATATTTCCCAGACAACAGAAGAAATTTACCCAGCATTTTGGAAAGGGAGAATACAAATTGATCATACTGGGGATAGTTTTGTGTATTTTTTTATTCTTAATATTGTCTATTTCCCCTCAAAGAATACCCCTTTACTGGATAGCCACGTAATGAAAGGTGTATTTATTATTCCCTTAGGGCATTGGGTCAGAAAAAAGCCTAAATCCAGAGCCCTCCCTGACACATCCCTGCATTTCCAGACCACTGCTTGCCTCTCAGTTGGCAATGACTGAATTACCCACTGTCCCCTCAGAGGCTGACCTTAAATCCTGTCCTCATCCGTGCAGGACAAGGCTGAGACCTGCTGCAAGGGTCAGTGGAACAGATGGAAGCAGGAAAGGCTGGCTGTCATTCCCTGTCCTACAGTTGTCCCCATAGGTGACAGTCATCGTACGGTCATTCCTGCTGGAGTTCCTTCAGTCATCCTGAAGCCTTGAAGGTACATAAGTTTCACTCAAGTAAAGTCCTCAAGTGAAGGCAATAATATATAGAAGTTGCCATATCCATTTTCCTCACTTTTTCAAGGTTGGCGAGAAGGAATTCTACTTGAGCTGGCAGATTAACTGGAAGGGAAAACCATGGGTGTGCTAGTCCTTTTTGCAATGTATAGGGGCTACATGAATCCTATGAACATCCACCTCCTCTTTCAACATCTTCATCAGTGCTTCACTGACCTCACTTAACATCCTCCCTAATCGGCATAGATGTTAAAACATTTTTTGAATTTTCATTTTTAATTTCTTTCTTTTCCTCATTTTAGATCATTACTTCTAGTTTAACCACACTAGTTATTTTCCCTCACTCTTTCATATTATTTCCTCTAAATATATTTTGGTTTTGGCAGTTATCATAACCCTTCATAACCCTGTGATTTTCTCTGGAAAGATTAAAATTCCAATAGAAAAGGATAATCAGAGACTGTCTGAGTCAGTGCAATTTACCTCTACCTAAAAATGGCCTTATTTAATCTCTGGTAAAATGCACTTTCTTTTGTTTCAGTATGGAACTTCTGCAATGGAAAACATGATTTCCACAAATGAAGGTTTTGTGGTTTTTTTATACTTTTTGGTGTGCCAAGTTAAAGGAATTCAAGAAATCCAATCTGTGGCAGTGCAGTTTCAAGTCTGAATGAAGGAAAGAGTGACAATTAACAAAAACAGACACATAATAGAGTTCTGCTCTTTGAGGAGCTACTGCATGTTAACTGAGCATCAGTCGATGAAGGAGGCTGTCCAAACCTACCAACAGGTAGGATCACTTATGCAAACCTCAGCAAGGAGAGATATGAATTTCTGAAATCAGACTATTTCTCTCCATGACACTGTAAGTCTCTACTAGACATCAGGCTCTGCCTCAGGAGGCACAGGTGTCTCTGTTGGCAGAGACAGATTCCCCTCCTGCAGGTAACACAGTCAGTTGAGGATGCATATATTTACCAAAGATAAATCAGGGACTTTGCTCCCTTCCATTGCATTTCTTTCTGACATTACCAAACTAGGTAAAGCTTTTTAGTGTATATGTCCCAATTTTCAGAAGCTTCATGCATAGTGAAAGGACAAGGGGGAACAGATTTAAACTAAAAAAGCTGAGATTTAGACTACATGAAAGGAAGAATTTTTTACTGTGAGGGTGATGAGGCACTGGAACAGGTTGCCCAGAGAAGCTGTGAAAGTCCCATCTCTGGAAGTGTTCAAGGCCAGGTTGGATGGGGCTCAGAAAAGCTCAGAGCAACCTGGTCTGGTGCAAAGTGTCCCTGCCCATGGCAGAGTGATTGGAACTGGATGATTTTTAAGATCCCTTCCAATCCAAACTGTTCTGTGGTTCTATGATCACATGGATAAACAAATTTGGCCTGAGTTTGGCCAAAAAACTATAATTCATTTCAGTGAAATTTGTAAATGCAGCTAAGGATTTTTTTTTGCCATTCATTCAAGGCAATTTCTGGGGTAGGGGCATGGCACACAACAAAACAAAAAACCCTGAATTCAGCTTATCTTTCTCTGGAAATAAAATATTTTTCTCTTCTTGCAAAAAGCAGATCTCTAAAATGGTGTGCTTTGGTCCCTGTCTGGATATTGCCTGTCCAGAACAATTATCATTTTAAATTTGGAGACAGAATGCTCACAAGATTGTAATTATCAGTTACTTGGCTCATCAATTGCTGCTTTTCCTTTTTTTTTTTTCTTTTCCTGATCTTCAGGAAAAAGCCTTTCATTATTCTTTGTATTCCACCAACATTTTGATGAGGTCATAGCAGATGAAAAAAATTCTTTAATTAATTTTTCTTTTGCAGCAGCACAATGCAAAAGATGGGAAGCTCTTTTTTTTTTTTTTTTTCTGAGGGTGGAGCTGAGACTTGTAGAAAGGAATTTCCTGCCCATTTTCTCCATGGTCCCAATACAGCATCTCACATCATATGCAAGTACTGTCTTGCATTCAAGGTTTTCAAGGGTTGTTTTTTAGTCTCTGTTTTCTTCCTCAGTACAGGATTCAGCACATCAGGATAAACATCAGTGAGAGCAGGATGCTGCCACTAAAACCCTGCTCTATTTGTTTTGCCAGTTCTGTTTTCCTTCCCAACAAGGCACCAGGAGTGTCACTGGGTGAGCGCACACAACACCGGCTGCTCACCTGGTCCTTGGCCACATCCATTCTGGGTCAAGGCACCATTCCACAGGACCAAAACCAAACCAGAGTGCAGGCAGTCTGATGGGTATCAGTGGGAATAAGAGGAGGACCAAGACAGACACACTGGGTGGCTCCCTGGTGCCATTGGATTAATCTCTGTGCTATCAATCACTGATTGCCAGGCTGTGTCATCCATCTTCCTCTTCTCACCCTTGAGGGAAAATCATTCAGAGGAGACTTATTAAGGCCAAAGAAAAGGTATGTTGACTCAAGGAGAGGCAACACAGAATAATTGTTCAAGACCTGCCATTTTAAATGCTTCCTCTTACTCTGTTTTAATGCTCCTTCACTTGGGGAGAAGTTGTTATAAAGAAGACGCATGCGACAGTAATTGCAACTGCATAGAGTGTTCATTAAGGCATAAACAAGGATGAAGAGGATGATCATCAGGACATATATAATTGATGGTGGTGCATTAAGTATTATAAAGCAACTCTAATTAGAAAACATCCCAGGTCTTCTATCAATCATCGTCCTCTCATTCACCTTTTCTGTTTTGATCCCCAAACACATTACTCACCCAGCCTGAAGTAGGTCCCTTGCTGCATCCACCGCGCAGTCCTGATGGTGATTATCAGGAATACGCCTCACAAGGAAAGAAACCGCAGCACTAGATGCAGCACAGGCTGCAATACCAAATATCTTGGTTCTGCAAGGCTCACCATACACACTCATTATTTGAATAACTAATGTGTGTGGTTCTACTACATTTGCCCATTAATGAATGGGAGAAATGCATTTCAAAAACAATGTTTTCCAGTTATATCTCAGGTTACTGTTGGGAATGGGGTTTTAGCTAGCTTTTGATGTATGACCTTTGCATGTGTTGGTGTGCATAAGGATAAGCAGACTTACAAGAAATTCAGAAATTCCCCATTCTCTTTTTTTACAGAACTTAAAAAAAAAAAAGAAAATTCAGTTTTGGGAGGAAGAAAAGGGATAAAAAGGGAATTTTCATTATTTTTTTTCCACAGTGAAAGCAAAATAGTTTATTCTTAAATACTTTTAAAGCTGATTTTAAGATCAAAATACAAAATTCTATATCAATAAAAGGGAATGAAAATATTTCTTATTTTCATGATCAGTGTTTTATTATCACTTTATTAACAACTTTTAGACATTTATGAGAAACAACCCAAAAGCAAGTAGGCATATTAGGAAAAAATATTAAGAGTTTTGATAAAGTTTTTCTGTCTAGCTTTGCTTCTGTCATCCTCTGCTATCAAGCAACTAGAGCTGCCTGAGAAACAATACAAGCTTTGAGAAAAGGCCTGAGAGCAGCCCAACACTTCAGAGTGGCTGCTGAGCAGTCACCAAGCATCAGGGGATCTCAGCAGATCCAGAGCCTGCTGAAGGACATGAAAAGCTTTCCCAGCAATTGTACCTGGCTTTGATCAAAAGGCAATGCTAAACAAGGCATAAAATTAAATAACAATATTTTTAAAAAATAACAAAAAAAAAAAAAGTAAAGCCAGATTTTTCAAAGTCATCAGTCTTCAATAGTTTCCATAATCCATCATTAGATAATTCACACTTTGGCATTGTAAGAAGACCTAACAAATAAAAATTTTCTATGATAATTGTCAAAAAAAAAAAAAAAATGGTGTTACTGTAATCCAAATAAAAACATGTAGTTTTCAGTCATCTTAGCCACAGACTGAACCTACTGGTGCAGGTATGATTCCTGATTTCCTGACTCATCTGTGTGTTTCCAGATGGACTTTTTCCTAGGAAACATACATGTTACACTGTGGATGTGTTATGACCCATGGCAAAAGCTGAGGGTAATCCAGGTTTTTGTTAATAAATCCCTTGGGGTGGATTAGAGCCAAACAACACTGAATGATCAATGTTTGTACATGTTACACATATAGGGTTTATTGTAGAATGAATTGGTTGCACAGGCAAACAGGTATTGTTGTTATCCATAGTAGCATAACAATATGAAAGCATAAAAATATCACTTAAGAAAACATAAGAAAGGGAAGGAAAGAATAAGAGAAGAAGAGAGACCTCACCACCCATAGACCTTGCAATGAAACTTGGTTGTTGCAACAAGGTCAATATCTGCCTTACAGGATTTTCCCCTTCCCTTATCTTTTCCAACACCCAGCTGAAGCCTGAGGTGGGGTGTACTCATGCTCTGCACCTAGGCAGTTATTTGCAACTTGCCCCTTAAACATTTGAGCCATCAGCATCCCAGTCTCTCTTCCAGTATGGCTTGTGGATACATTCTTCTCTCCAGACCAGGGACAATTAGACAATAGCATCCCCTTTATCTTATTTCAAGTTTCTGTCACAGTCCAAATTCCAGTTTGGGGACTGGTGGACTTCCCTGGTTACACATGAACAGTTGCTTCTTTGCAGTTTGCAACAGTGGGAAAAAGTCCTCCCATGCTTTTATAAATGTCTAAGCCATTAACCATTTCAGTCTCTCATGGGATGCCACTGGATTTCAGACATACCATGGGACAACAGCTGAGTCTGTGTCTCAGAATGGGACCATGAGATACCCATACTGCATCAGCCATGAGGTTCCACTGTGCTAGGGGTGCTAGAATTTTTTTTTTTTACTAATTAAGATGAAAACATTACAGTTCCAATCAAAAAAAATGCAAACACACTGCTTTGACTTTTCCAAAATCAAAAACTCATGAAAAAGAGGCAGGTGAGAAGTTTCTTAAACAGACAACAGTGAAAAAAGTTTTATGTATTTTCTTGTTGAAAAGAAGATTAAAATTAATGCAGGTTCGATACTGTATTTTTTTGTTATTGTTAGTCTGTTTATGATAATGGTCATGGAGCATGGGACTGGAATGAAGTTCCATGTAGTGTAGTGGCTTGCTCTTTTAATCACTACTAATGAGATGATCCCTGTTATTCAAATCCTCAGCCATCCCAGTTGGTTTCTCTTACTCCTCTTAGAAGTGCTTAACTACACTAAATCCCATTATGCTCCCTTTGAGAGGAGGAGACCCCTCTGGGATTGTCTACATAAATCATGAAAACTCTTGGAGCTGGTGGCACATGGGGCTAAGGTAGATAACATTTATGCCCAGGGACCTCTAGCTCTAAACTGAAGAAGCAAGATTTCTTCCCTTCACAGCTCAAGCTACTGCCAGTACAGTGTGGAAAATTGAGAATGCAACCTGAACTTTACTACCTGAGGCTGATACCTTAACCATTTTAGCATTGCACCTCTTTCACTGAAGGATGACTACTATTCTATTTCCCTTAAAGAATGAGGAACTGAACCCTTTTTAGTGTTCTGGGAGCCTTTACTGAGTATAAATGGATGTCGTAACTCTGATTGTGCTGTAGTGAGATAGCTGATGATACCTTCCTTCCCCTAACATGCAATGACATTCTAGTATTATGGGAAGCCATAATCCTGACAGTGTGGAAATGTTTGATGAGTCATCAGGGTCCAGTAATGCATTTTCCAGCTGTCTCTCTTGCTGTCTTTCTATCTTTGTTTCTCCTGTTTTATTTTCAGCATCTAAAGAAAGAGGAGTGAGGCTTTCAGAATACTGTGTATGACACACTTTGCTTAGAAGAGCTTACAGAGAGATTTAAAGTCTCTTAACTTACAGATGCTGCTATCGTGCCCCAGGCTGCCCTGCAGAAATGGGGAAATAGGACAGCACAAGGACTGCTTTTTATCCCAAACTGCAGCTGGGCAGCAGTGCAGTCTCAAAGGGAGCTTGCCAGCCACCAAGACATGGTCTGTTTTCAGGCAAGCTTGAAAACAACCAAATAATCAAAACTAATCACTATGGATTGTGTTTGGTTCCTTACCCGTGTGCTTGGCACACACCTGCCTCTGTCCCCTTCTATAGGACAGGGTGCCCCGTTCCATGACCGTGGGGTAATTGTGACTGTGATTTAACTTCTCCATATCTGAAGGTAGACAACAACCCAAGATAAAAGCAGTAGGTAGACCAAAGACCTGATTAGAGACTTCCTAATCTGCAATACATGATCAGACCATTGGGTGTTAAATAGCTACTGATGGATCTGCTCTTTCTGATTTAGAATAATTGTCTGATGTCCGTATCTTTATTCTGCAGCAGTAAAATTAGTTATTTTTGGCCCCATCTTTGTGTTCTACTTTCTCAGTGAGAGGACAGGAAGCTGCTTCTCTTCACTTTCTAGGATGGAAGAAATCCCAGAATTGGCAACAATGGAGAACAGGGAGTGAGAGACCTAGGAAAATGCTGTTGCATCCATACCAGGTGAAGTGGTCCTCACATAAAACTGCATTTTAAACATTTTTTATTTCTGAATGTTTTGAGGATTTTGAACTTAAACTCAGTAGCACAAGTTTTGAGTTTCAAGACAGCTCTGTGAAATGGCGGCTTACAGGACTGTGCTGCATTACTAATGGGAAATAAGATATTCTAGGATATTTATGAGACAAAGTCCATTCATGAGATATTCCATAAATGTCATGTTTCTCTCTGACTGAATGGGATTTTCTCTAATCAAAATAGTTTCCAGCATATAAACAGAAGCTGAGGTTGGGAAACTGGAGGAACCCACATATGAACAAGAATTAAACACAAATGGAAAAATTAAAGACATACAGCCCCAGTCACTAAGGTGAGATGCTCTGGTGCCAGCACAAATGTTCTAGAGTGCTTTAGCATGGTGTACAGAGGGGGTTCCAAACCAGGGGGAACTCACAGGGAGCCAAGAGCTGCCAGGAGCCCGTAGCTCACATGGCAGTGACTGATCTGGACAGGGCCAGCAGCATAGGCAAACAGGCCATGGAAGTTCATTTAGGAAGGGCACCATAACCCTGACAGCTCAACAGGAAGCCATGGCATCCGCTCAGCAGAAATGACTGGATTTGATGATCTCAATGATCTCAGGAGTCTTTTCTGCTCTGAAGGATGCTAAGATTCTGTAATCTACTCCTTTCACAGGTTAAAAAAAAAGTATTAATTTGTTTTATATTTTGTACGCTCAGTTTACTTAGTGTTTCTTTTTTTTTCCTAAAGGTAACATCATGAAGAAATAGGAATTATTGTGAAATGCTTTAAAATTTGCAATAATCACTGAGCTTACTGAGCCCCAACAATAGAATTTGCAAATCAGCCTGTATCTTACACAGTGGTGAACTTGGGTGTGGGAGGAAAAATGACACCTGGTTATTTATATGTAACAAATTTTCTGCTTTTCCAAGGATTTTAAAACACTAGTCCATGGAGACATCATGTGGAAGATGGCAGATGAAGGAAGGGAAAAGAAAAATAGTTTGGTTGTTTGATGACACAGATGAGTCAAATCCTGAACTCAAGGCCAAGGTTTAGAATCAAGGTTATAACTGATTTTATTATAATTACCTAAAGTTATTTTTTTGTTGGTTTTTGTTTATTGGATTTTTTAACCTCTTTCCTTCCATATCTGTAAGCACTTTTTTGGCATTTGCGGACTAACTTCCAATTAAAAGACCAGGCAGACTAGTGGCAAAGGTTCTAGACAAATTAAACAGATTTTTTTTTCTTTTTTTTTTCATTTTAGTTTAATTTTGTGGACACCCATGAGTAATTTTCTATTTACCTAACCACCTCATGTTTCTGGCTGCTAATTAGTGAATTTAGTACAACACTTAATTCTTCTTTCTGAAAGATAAATTATATTTCAGAGTCAGGGAAAGGAAAAGTATTTGAGCAGTGAACTACTGCAATATCATTCTAGACAACAGGTGGGTCAAATTTATGTATATGTATAGACATCTTAATTTTCTCGACAGAAAATGATTTGACTTCCACTATTTATTAACCCACTGCTCATTTTAAAGACAATAATTTCTGTGTGAGCATAGTTAACATAACTGCTTTTGAAAATACCACTGTATTAGTTTTGCTATTTCAGGGAATACAAATTTTAAATACAAGCTCCTTAGTTTCTCTGACTTTAGTTAAGTTTGGACATCCAAAGAATGGCAACAAAGCTGGTGAAGGGTAGAACAAGTCACATGGGGAATGGGTGAGGGAGCTGAAGTTTTTCAGTCTTTAGAAAAGGGATCTCAGGGGTGACCTTATCACTCTCTACAACTGCCCGAAAGGAGGCCGCAGCCAGGTCAGGGTCAGCCTCTTCTCCCAGGTAACAAGTAGTAGTAGAAAAGTAAATTTGTACTCAAGTTGCTCCAGGGGAGGTTCAGGTAGGAAAAATTTGTTCACTGAAAGACTGGTTAAACACTGGAATGGTCTGCATGGGGAAGTGGTTTAGTGGCCATCCCTGGAGGTATTTAAAAGGTGTGTAGATGTGGCACTTAAGGACGGTGGTTTAGCGGTGGACTTGGCAGTGCTGGTTTAATGACTGGAGTCAATGACCTTAGAGGTTTTTCCAAATACCCTAAAATATTCTACGATTCTGTAGCATACATCTGGTTATCTTTTAATTCAAATGAGAAATCTAAACTACGTAAACTCAATTTTCTTTGGTTTTCTGCATGTTTTGCCTGTCTCCTGAAGGACAGAGTATGGCATTTCAAGATCCAGGTAGTATTTGTTCATCACTTAAAATTGCTTTCATCACATTAGCTTATTGCAAAAATCTGACAAGCTTATAGAATGAATTTTAAAGAGCTTGCCTCAATTTGAAGTAGACATGTCTGCGGACAACATTTCTGTATCTATATTTTTCATGAAATCATAAAGAAATGTGGGATTTGTTTAGCCACTGCTAAAATTTCTTTAATTTAAATTGTACAAGCTGTTTTGCATTAAAATCATAAAAGATAGGAAAAAATAATGAAGATATCCAAAATCTCTGTTAACATATGCACACTAAACTTCACCTCATGCTAATGGTCACAACTTTGTTACTATGTATGCAAATAGCATTCAATCAGTGCGTAATGAGGTATTTTTGTGGTCAGTTACTTGTCATAGTTCATTGTTTTGATCTGTTGCACAGTGTCATGCACAATGAATTAAACTTCAAGAAAAGCCAGTGTAGGCCAAATTACAGTGTTGTCCCCTCTCCACAGACACATTTTTCAGCTAATAAAACACAGTTACATTAAAAGAAGGAAAATTATAGGAAAGAAATTAAGGAAGACATTTCCTCTTCCTTCCTTCCTACTTATCACAGATTTTTCTTCAATAGGGACAATTGATTAGAGGCTAAGATATATTGGTTTTACATTGTCATCAAAACAATTGGAATGTTTATCTTCTGTCTTGGTTTGAAAGACAGGTACCTGCCAGCAAAAGCTGGAATCTCCCTTTGAATAGAGAATGTAAACCCCCTCCCTCAGATTATTATAATTTTGCAGCTGAAGGCTCTCAGGCAAAGATTTGGGAATAGGAATAACAGTTCTTTACTAGGAATATTAGACAAAACAAAGAAAATACAAATGTAATAGCACTAAGAGACAAGCAAAACAAAAACAACAAAACCTCAGAAAAACCCGGACAGAGTTGGGGATGTGACCTGACACCCTGAGTATCAGGGTGGTGAAAGCAGTCCAGATGAAATCCTCCTGGAGTAATAGACACAGTTCTGTGAAGTGGAGACGGTCCTATAGGAAAGTCCAGTGGTGACGAGATGAGTCCAGTCTTCCTCTGGGAAGAAATCCAGTGGAAAACAAGCAGGGTCCTCTGGTGCTCCGACGTCCTTTCGGAACGGTGCCCTTCAGACCGAACTGTCCTGTTCCACTGCTGTTCCCCAGGAAAAACCTGCTGCCCCCTTTTGTTTCAGTCAAGTACTCATAAGTACTCAGCAATTAGTTACCTAGGAAAACCACCAGGAAAAAATTCCACAAACACAAAAGAAACAGATCTAACCCCCAACACCTTCAGAGCCTGCCAGAGCCCATTTTTATACTCTATAATCTCTTCTTCATTGGGCCATTAATAAAAAGGTTCATTACTTACAAGTTCTCAGATTAGGAACTGGCAACTTTCTCCCACAGGATGCTTAACATGTTTGGAAAAGATGTTTGAAGCATCTGCCCAGGTGCTTCATTACTGAGTTTCAAAATCTTTCTTATTTTGTTCTTTGTTGAGTAACCTACAAAATACCTCCAAACAGGACAAGAATTGGTCCTCAGGTGTACCAAGCCTTACCATTTATGACAGTGGTCTTGATGCAATTTCCTTTTCCTGAATACCTTCTCTTATCTGCATTTCTTATCCAGTCCAATCTTTGTTTGCCCCTATTTTTGGAAGGGGATTTTGTTTTAAGTTTGCACAACACATGAAAAAGTATTTTACAGCTATTACTGAATGAGATTTATCTAGACAAGCACTGCTGTGGAGACATCTGCATCCAGTGAAGTCACTTGGGCTACACATGCATTTACTACAAATAAAATCCCTTGGGATTTATAAGCCAAAAATGTATGTTTTGTAATCAATTAAAGTTGCAATTAACTATGATACACAGTGCAGACACTCACTTGAAATGAACTCTGAGTTTCAGGGTCAGACAGTGCAGTTGATCTAACACAGGAAGTCCCTCTTATCCTTGGCTTTCTTATTCTGGATTTCAATAGGTGTTACTACCCTTTAGTATCCCCCAGATTCAACTCTGTGACTGAATTATAATGGCCACCTAGGATCCCTTGTTTCATAATGTACAGGCTGAGTCAGAGCACCTAAAGTGACATGTTGCCCTGGATTTACCCCACAATATCTTTTTTCTGTATTCCGCCTACTCAGTCTAAGTAGTAACAATATTTCAGCAAAGCCTTGGCTTTAAGCTGTTGTTTACCATGGCAACATTTTAGTTACCTTAAAAATTCTCTGTGCCAGACTATTTACTTTTTAAAGCTACAATTTTCATATAATTAAAGTAAAAGAATAAAATTACCTAAACCTCTGAGCTTTTCCTGTATGAGACTGGACTTCTCACCTAAGGGTCTGAGTTCCCCAGTGGAATTGAGTGCAAAACACATTAGGAAAATTCAAAAAATTTACTGTCTGGAGGAACCATTTCTGACAATCACTGGTAGGTGAAGAAAGAGAATCCACTTCTCCCAACTTCAGAGACTAAAATGAGTTAGGATTGTGGGTGCTCTCCTGTCTTTCTGAATTCATCAAGAGATTGTTTATCCAGGAAGTAGGAAATGCCCTAGGATAGCTGAGATCTTTATAGACAAGACCTCTACAATTGGATAACATCTTCCACTGACTAAGAGATGAGGTCCTAAATTAGGCAGTTCTGTTCAGCACCTGAACTGGGGCAGCATAAATCTGAGCAAGGATGCAAGTATCATAAATAATTTAAAATTATTTAATCTTTAATTCAGCAAATTCAGACCTGACATATGGAGTTGCAAGGGAAGTCTTATCTCCCTTTAGAAGGTACACTTATTTCTGGAATGTTAAGTACCATGCTTTTCAGAAGGCTTCCCCTTCATTATTACTCCCTGATTACATTAATTTATAAATATAATAATGCAATTTTCCTATTAACAGCTTTTTTTGATAATAACATCCTTATCAGATGCTGCTTTATCTTTTCCCTGCTTTGTGGAGCTTTCCTTTATGCTCTAGCACCTTCTATAGATTGCAGATACATTCTTCTGTAGCCTGAATGTTAAGTATAAAAGCCTCATACACTGTTCTTCTCACTGGAATTAACATCAATTCCACAAACATTCCTTTCCAGTTCAGTCAAACTGATACTTCTTAAACACATTTTGTTTCCCTTTTAAGGCTCTTTTGCAAGATTCTCTCCTTGTTACTCAGCATCACAGTAAGGCAAAATGACCTGTCAGGGTGTCTTTCTCCTGTGAGGTTTATTTGCTTCTGGAATGCTGTTCTTTCAATTTTGTCTAAACCAAACCTAGGCTGCATTAATATTTCTGCCTCAAAAGGAAACGAGTGAGATCTTCCAGAAGCTTCTTAAAACAGAAGCAACTTAATCCTTGGGTTTTTTACCCTTGTCTCATCATTCCCACTGGGACTGAGGGGAAGAGCTTATTTACAAAGTATCCAAATATAGACTATAGGCTGATTTTCAGTGTAAATATTTTACCATGATGAAGGAAGTAGATGTGTCTACGATTCAGAAAGCCAGGAGTCCTTACGTTGCATCCTGTCGTGCCAGTAACTTTTAAGTGAGTTGTTTCATCATCAAATACATGTGCTTCATCATTTTCCCCCTCTCATGATATTTTTTCTTGGCTTCCTGACTGCTAGTATAATACAAATAAGGTTATGTGATCAGACTGTAAGTGCCTTCATTTCAATACAGGTCATTCAGAAATGTTGTACTTTATTCCAAATGCAATTGTATGGATGTAATCTCCTCATGCAATCAAACATTTAAGAGGTGGCTTCATCCTCTGGAGGAGTTTGAAGCTGTTATTTTGTTTCTCATTAGCAGTAGACAGATTAAATTTATTTTAGAAGCTGGATTTCTGCCATTCCATTACTCTACACTTCTCTCTGGATCTGGCTCCAGAAATCTTTGTAAGGTCCAAATACCTGCTGTTGTGGTTATAGATGCTAACAGAATTTGGAGTATACACAGTGATAAACACCAGGTGAAAATTAAACCAAATCTCATGTCCTGAGGGATTCTTCATTATAAAATGTAATACCTTTCTAGCTAAATTAACCAGAGAAATCACGTTCCTTCAGCTCAATTTTATTTCAGGGAGGAATTGTGAAAAGATTGGTTTGCTAGCATGTGGATATCAAACCAGCTTGGAATTGTAATGAACAAAAAGCAAAGCAGCCTAGCTGAGGAAAGTCACTGGGGCTTCAGATGAACAACACATGAATTTGGAAAGTTAGCAGTGTTCCCTGCTTGCTGGAATCAGGTTAGAAAGTTGTTACTGCAACTTGCATTGCCAGCATGTTGCACCCTGGAAAGCACGTCTTCCCATTTCATAGAGCCTGCCGTGAGAATTCCCTGTTCCTCCAGTGCTATTAAGCAATGTTCTGTTGCTCTTGATCATGACAAAATGTTTTCTAGGAGAAAAGGAAGGAAAATCTGTAATTACATATGTCCACTGTGTAATTTCACAGTATTTTTCCATAACTTTATATAATATCTAAAGACCAAGTGATAAATCACGGTGGAATCATGTGCTTAGAAATGTGTGGTGCCATTGAAACCCTAGAAACATGATGTCAGCTCATTTTGCCCAATCTTTTTTTTCTAAAAATCTCTCAATGGAGATTTTCATGGAGGCAGAACAGTCAGGACACCCAAATTAAGTGTTCATCTGGGTCTTTAATTTTGAAATTACTGCCTTGGCTTGCCTTTGTTTTATTATTTGAGGTGATCATGTGTTGCAGTAAAAAGTAACTTTTCAGAGTCCCTCTCAACACAAAAACCCTTCAGTTCTGGTGACATGAAGTATTTCAAAATAAAAGGAAAAGAGTCCTGTTATTTTTTTTTCCCTTGGAGAACTTTCAAATATGTTCCAGTTCGGAAGAAAGCCAAGTATCAAAATCCTAAAATGTTTTTGAAAGTCCAAAGGAATTGTCTGAAATTGCTGTGCTGCCACTAAGGACCACACTCCCTCAGCCAGCACAGGCTCAGCACCCATAACTAGGCTCTGGGTCTAAGACATCAGGCATTAGCTATGTCATTGATTTCCTTGGTAAGTGAGACAAGTCATTTGCTTTCTATTTCACTGTCCTTATCTACAGAAAGGGAAAAAATGATACTGACCTTCTTTGTTAAGGGTTTTGAAATGTGTTGAGGAGAAGGGCACGGCATTCATCTGCTCTCAGCCTCTCCAGAGATTTTGCAGCACAAATGGAATGCATTCAAATGGCCTCAGTCAGGACCAAGGTTTGCCAAAGCAGAGCAAGCTGTGTGGAAAACAGAAACTGAAGGGAATAATAAGAGCACATCAAAAAAGTAGATGATCCCAAATAGAAAAGGCTTCAAGATGTCCGCAGATATTTTAAAAGTTTCATAGATGGTTTTCAAAAGCCTCCTAGGAAATCTACTTACTTTTAGAAAGGTGAATATCATAAGAATAGTGAAAGGGAAAAGCCAAGTGTCTGAAAGACCTATATGAGGATAAGACTGTTATAGCCTGGAACTCTTTATATGGAGTTCAAGGTGAAAAGCTTTGACCCAAACGACAGCTGGTCCTTTTTGCTGAATAGGAAACTGCTACCCTTTTCTAACTCTACATTTCATACAAGCTGTGCTAGCTGAGGGGCTGTATATCAAACTTTTTATAAAGACCCTCAAATTGTCCTGCATGCTAAAGGTTTCTCCTTGCCTAGGTGAGAACACTAATGAGTATCTGAAAAGTCCTAATGATAAAAGAAATAGCAAGAATAGCAATAGTAGTAACAGTAATAAGATCTTGAGCACAATGAGAGGCAAATTAAACATTAAGAATGAAGTATTATTTTCAGGACATAAAAAATGAGTTCTCCACAGCAGATATATTCCCTATTCCTCTGTCTATCTATAGATATGCATTAAGTATCTCCTTTCTGTAGAAAAAGTAACTACCCTGGCACTCTTTAGCAATAAAGAGGGTTTATTGCTGCTTCTTGTAATACAAGAACTAGGAAGGTCCCAGCAAAATTGTTAGAAAATATGCTAAAACCAAATCAGAACTCCCTTCCTCACCCCACCAATCACAAAATCAAATGTGAAACTCATTGCCATAGGATGCTATGGAGATAAGAGGAAATAAAGAGGCTCTAAAGTACAAGGATCTTCCTGAAAGATGAGTCCAGCAGGAACAATTAAATAGGATGGTCTAGAAGTAAGCTTCAGCTCAGAGTCAGCAAATCTCCAAAAATTTCATTATCCATTTTAAAGAAATTTCTTAATAATCCATTGCTGTCTGTTCCATATTAAGCTATTTGCATGTTGAATCTGATGGGATACCTGACCTGTAACTAAAACTTAAAGTGAATATAAGTTTGGGCTATTTTTTTATTTTAGACCTCATGAAGCAGTATGATCAACAACAAAAGAGAAAATCAGACTTGGAAAAGACCCAGGAGTTGCTCATGGTAGACACTGGCACAGTATGTTATGTTTTGCAGTACCTATGAATAGCTTCTTATTTTTATAGTCACAGTAAGGTGCAGTATGTGTCACCTCTGATATTTAATGAACCCAGAATTCCAGGAAATGAAAATAAAAAGGTAGACCTTATAAATGTATCTTTAAAGACAACTCAGGCAATTAATCTTTTCTATTAGGGAAATCACCTTTTCTTAGCTTTTAGGTTTACTAACAATATATCCACAATATTATGCTACATAACATGTTGTCTTAAATAGTGGCATATACTCACATAGGTGGAGGTAGCTGATATTTAATCTTCAGGGAAAGAAAAAGAGGGAACAGAAAAAGAGGGAAAAGAACTCTGAGGGGGGACAGTTGGTTTTGCCTGTAGGTTAGGGAAACAAGGAAGAACTCTTTCAGTGTGCAACCTCTGTGGATGAAGAACGTTATGGCCTTTTTTTTGGGGGGGCAGGAGGATGATTTTGCACTATTTTATGGTACTCCCGCTTGACAGAAACTGCTTAAATTTCACTATTCTCTTGCCTTCCTTTTATCCCTCCTTGCACATCTTTCTTACACCTCCTGTTGACCTTAGGGAAGGTTAGGTGACAGCAATGTCCCTTCATTTAAAGCCAGGGCTCACGAGCCTAGCTTACTCAAGTCTTAGCATCAACTGCAAGCTGACCCAGGTGCTAATGTGATCCAGAACCCAACCGCCTGCTCCTGGGTGTGTTCCAGCAGTGTACACATGGCTGTACTGTGCATTTAAATGGGTTTCCTTGCTTCATTTTTCTCTTTGAGCAACTTGACACTGTTTGCATGCAACTAAAAGCACATGGATGACAATCTGGCCCCAATGTTGAAGACTAATTGGGTTTGAATATTTGAACCCCATGGATGTCCATAAAGAACAGGGAAGAGTTTTTGATTGGTTGGGTTGGTTTTCTGCCTGCTCCTATAGGAAGAGGTGCCTTAACCTTCATCAGGAAGAGGGAATTTCACACCAACATATGCCAGGCTTTAGTGTGCTGTAGGATAGGCATTAGTCCTTCTGTTAGTCAGATACACTCCCTGAAATTACATAGTTTGCTCATTTTCATCCTCACCCCCACTGACCTTCAGTCCTGAAGGAGACAAGATCAGTAATAAAATAAACTAGCTTTAATAAGCAAGATTCGTGGTCAGATTGCTAACTGCAAAACTGCAAACGTTACAATCAATAGAATGTAACTGCAATCTTCAAGTAAATTTTACAGTTAAATATTTTTCCACTTGCTTAGTTTTTATTAGATTTTAGTACCTTTGAATTCCTAAGTTTTTATTATGAATCCATTATGCAACTGCAGATGTATTCTGCTTTCGGGCTTCCACAGGTCTGAACATTCATCTTAGCACTGGACTCAATTACATCAGCTGGGTGTGTCACTTATTTTAAAGGCAAATCAGGTGAATCATGTGAACAGCATATACAGTTCCTAATTTGCTAGACAAAACATTTCTCAAACATTGCACTTCTACTGGATGTCTTATAGTGGTTCTTTTTTTATTTGTTTATTTGGGCTTTTTTGAGGTTTTTTGTTTGTTTGGTTTGGTTTGGTTTGGTTTGGTTTTTTTTTTTT
>WBNO01007518.1:0-30414 GCA_013400575.1 Peucedramus taeniatus | reverse complement strand
GGTTTTTTGGGGGGGGGGGGGATTGATGGTTTGGTTTTTGTTTTTTCTTTTTTTAATTCTACCTACCCTACAGCTGGAGTTTAAAAAAAAACATGTAGAGTACATGTAAGAAGACATTCCACTCTTTCAATGCTCAGACTAGGTTCATAAAGCCTTCTATGTTTTTATCATATTTTATATGTTTCTTCAATTAAAATTACTGTTGAGCTATTTTTCTAAGCAAGTATGGAGTGCATGCATATTATATCAAAAGTGCAGAGACGGATTTAGTAACACGACTTTGTCTATAGACTTCCTCCACCCCACACACTACCTCCTCATTTTAGAGCCTTTAGTGTTACAGGTGATTTATGCCAACCTTGTGACTGCAGAAACCTAGAGTTAAAAGGATGGACAAGACAATCAGTAATCCATCAATTACTAAGGAATTGATTCACATCACTTGCAATTATCTAACCATAGGCTATTTAATTGTAGCTTTTCATCACCAAGTCTGACCTTTTGCTTGGTGTCCTCTCCAGCTCAATTTCTGGCTTCTCAGCCAAGCTTCCAAGTCAGATCCCAACTGCCACACAAGAAGCATCAAGTCACCTGAGTTCCAAGGCTGGTACTAAATCAATAAGAGCAGTAAACCAGTCCTTGAACATGCTTTTTCTGGAAAGGGACATTTCTCCTCTGTCACTGCCTCTTTTATATAATATCAGTTTCACAGATGAAAACCAGAGATGCCCACTGAGGTCAATCTTTCTGTTGTGGAAAAATGCCCAAATAGAAAAATGAATTAACCTACTCTTTTTTTTTTTTTTTTTTTTTTTTTAATTCTATAAAGTGCAACTAGACAAAAATGAAATTTTCTTCAGCACTTTAAAAATGTAACTGTTTTAAAGCTTGTCAAAACTTGAAGTTTGGCTTAAAGACATCTCTCACCAGAAGAACAGTCTCTGTACTTTTTTTACCTCTTCGATTCATTCAAAGAAACAGAAAATCACTCACAGAATTGTCCATGAATGATGACCAATTGTGAAAATCTTGAAGGTCAGAGAGATCTGAGTGCATTTGGAAGCACTTCTATGAACTGAACTTCCACAGAATTCTCCTTGGAAAGGTTAGTGGGCTGTCTCTTCTTTTAAAAAGGCCAAAAATACAGTGGGAAGTTGAACTTCTTGTTCACACTTACAAATCAGGTATGAGAAACTAGTAGTTGGAGAGATCCTGCATTTAGATAACTAAAAGTTATCTGCAAGTATTATTTTCACCAGTTGAACATCCCTAATTATCCACATCATCTTAGAGCAGATTAAATGTTATTGCTTTAGTATAGTCTGACTGCTACCAAGGAGACAAAGTGAATCAACTCAGTCTTTACTCAGAGATGTAAGATAGGAGTGATTTCTGCACAGTGCTGCAGATACCTCAGAGCTCCTTTCAAGGTGCTGTATTCCAAAGTGGGTTTGACCATTTGTCAAATTACAAATTACAAAGTACAAATTACTGTTACAGTCAGGAATACTGAGTCCTTAAAATTTCACAGAGATCAAGGGTATTGCCTGAAGCAAAGCCATGTATTCAGTGAACTCTTAAAGAAAGCTTTCCTTGCTCAAAGCTAAAAAGGCAATGCAATGCGTTATTCAAGGTCATTCTGAAGGAAAAGGTTGATGCTAAAGAGAGAGACCATGACTTATGGTCATAGAACACACCCTTTCCTTGGGTCACAGGTTTCCTGGTCTATCAAGTGAGGCACCTCTGCATTACATATTGCAAGACATTCCTCTTGTTGATCCTCCTGTGTTATACTCACACAGTAAATCTTCCACATAGGAAAAGATAATATGTTGTTAGGTAAACACAATTCAGCTGCTCTCATCGGGGTTGTTGAGGTTTTTTGGCCCACCCTTCTCCACCTTCAAACCTCCTCAAGCCCTCAGTGACAATGGCAAAGACAGTCCTAGAACACAGTGCTGTATTCAGGGACTCTTCAACTCAGCAAAGAGAAGGTGGTGAGCAAATAACATCTCTTAGACTCTATGTGGAGAAGTGTGGCAATAGGGACCTCTTCAGCTTAGCAGGAAGAGATGCAGCACTGCAGTACTTAAAAGGTGTACAGTAAACAAATTTAGACTTAGAAATAATGTCCAGAAAGTAATTTCCAATACTATTTAACAGGAGAAAAACTCCTTACATGCTAGGGAACTTTTTAATCATAAAGGGATGCTATTTTAAAATATACAATAATATTTCAGACAGTCATTAATTCAAAGATAAACTACATGTATGTTATAAAAATTGCCAAATTTGTACAAAATACAAAATTTATACAAAATATTACATTTGAAGAGTCTTGTTTTAAAATGTAGGAACTACTGGAGATAATAAGGATTTGCATCAAGAGATAGTGGCCTAAGGAGAAATGGGGTTAGTGCAGAATGGTGCCTTATTAGAAATCCAGGAGGAAGAATTTAAATCCTTTCTACGATTTGATCGAAGTGAGGATCCGATCCATTGCACTGTGAAAAAAAAATAAGATTGTGCAGGCCTGGTGCTGCCCACACTGTGGCTCTGCCTGCTGTGGTGGTGAAAAGCAGAATACCCAGATGAGATCCCTGCAAGGGGCTCTCTGAGGTGTCTGACCATGTCATGCCTGTACTTACCTGGCAGGTGTTATCTGGGCACTGCCATGCTGCACTGAGCAGGCAGCTGTCTTCTCTGATATACCTCCTGCCCTGACCAAGAAAAAATGCATATTCCTTGCCAAGCAACAGTGATTTTGCTCTTATTGATGCTCCTGCTTGGATATAAGGAGGTTCTACACCAGCTTTTCAAAGCAGAATTTAGGAGCATCCCTCCTGCTCCTCTACTCTCACTGTACATTGTTTTGGCCAAGCCTGTATCTACTCAACACAGTTCATCCCTCTTCTGCCCAGAGCTATTTATACCTCTCATATCTGCACAAGGACAGATAGCTTCCACAGAATCTGAGACAGATCTTAACAATTGCCCTATGTTGTCCTTACCTCTGCTAAGAGGGTGCACCCAAGGAGTTGCTCTCCCTTCATCTGCCTGTGTCACTCCTATGGCACCCCAGGGCTTTCAGAAAGAGAATGACATGTAAATCAAATGGTTGCCATTGATAACATGTAAAATCTAATCTAACCAAATCTGGCCTATCCTCATGCAACTGCCATTATATATTAATGTGTGGTTTAATAAATGGAGTTATATATATAACATTATAGGTCCATACTCTATACTGGGTTGCAATATAATTATAGACCCATTGCACAAGGAAGTCTTTTGATTTGAGGGGGAAAAAAAGATATTGGAGTTGAATAAATTATAGATTAGAAGGGAAATAAAAAAATGGACTGTAATGGCTCAGAGAGTATGGGAATTTGAATTTTTATAAGGATTTATTATGTTTACTGTATCTGCATTAGTAAAAACTGCAACTGGCTGAGCAAAACTTTTTTCAGCTGACATAGCACACAGCATTTATTTTTCTCTTCTTGCTAAAGAAAGGAGATGCTTTTTTATGAATTAGTGTACTGCAATACCAAGTTTTATATTATCTATAAACTAAGGTAATAAAAAGCCACATCATTTTAACCTTGGAATCCAAAAGGGAATGTGGTGGATGTGTAAAAATTTAAAGCTCTCTAGTGTCTGGTTAAGTGGTCAGTGCTGATGAGTGGGAGTTTTAATTTGTCTCACAGTAGTATATTTTCTCGTCATTTTCTTCACAAAGGTTCTCTGAAGTTTAGGCTGCATTTCCAAATCAGCTAGGCCATGCAATCAATCTGCTGGTGAGGAGATTAGTAAATCTTGACTGAAGTATTTTTTTTGTAATTTGAAAATCAGCTAAATACTTAGCTGATCTTCTCTCATATCAGAATTGTTTTCATTGTGTTGTGTGTCTTGCAACTAAGTTGTTTCAGTCTAAAAGAAGAAAAGGCATTTATGCGTGGTTGTTGGCATGTGCTACATTTCTCCCTCAGATCTCAGACCAGGAGTTGTTCAGGTGCATTTGACACCTGTTTAGATAAAGCTGGTGTCATGAATTGCAGTTGTATGATAAGCATATAAAATGATAATGCCCTTAGTCTACAAAGACTTGTGGCTTTTACAGTATCTCTCCTGGCTGCTGCATACTGGAAAAACAAAGTATAAATAATTCATCACTAAACTGCACTAAAATACATTTTGGTGTAAACTCCCAATTCAGTCAGTGATTTTCTGGATGAAAAGTTGAACTGGTCCAAATGAACCCAAAAATTTTCCCTTCTTTTTATCTTCTTGTCTTAGATCAAAGCAAATGAAAAGCAAACACAAGCTCTCTGGTTGAAAGAAGTAAACAAGGCAGTTTCATAGGCATGGGTTTTTAAGAGAGTTATGCAGATATTTTACTCCTTTAAATGTTTACTAATGTGTAAATCCAAGTAGAATGTAACTGAATGGGTTGTTTTGAATACTAAGGTATTTGCTATTTTTCAAATATGTCTATTTTCCTCTGAGTTCCTCCCTGTGCTTGTGTAAAATATTGTCTTGTCTTCTCTCTGACAATCCTGACAACAAAAGATGATGCAGTAAAAGTCTATGGACTACATGTTTGTGTGGTTGTGCCTAGTGCTTGCAAATCCTATGGGATAAGAGCTGCCATATAAATGTAAAGATAAATCACAGTCTTGTTTGAACTGATGACCCTTTGCTGCTGTCATTTTTGACAGGATAAGCAGCATGAATAGCAATTCTCAGAAAAAAATGTCACAATAAATCCTGTTCCTTTCTAATTTTTCAAAATCTAGGCTATCTTCACGTATTTAAGGACTTATTGTTGAGTATTTTCTTCAAAGTGAAAAAGAAATAAAAGGCAAAGTTTAGGCTAGAATAAACTTTCAAAACAACTCTAAACTTGTGGGTTTGATTTGCAGTACCAGAAATGAAATATATGTACCTCTGACAGTAACTCTTGCTGAAAGGTAAGAAAATTGGGCTACTTTTTATCTTTTTATTTCTTAGATCTACCATTTTTCTCTTTTTTTTTTTTTTTTCCCTGCTGGATGTTTTCCATAAGCCAAAAGTCCATTACCCACAAAAAAGGTTCAACTGATTTCTTTAAAACTTTGTGCATTCTCAAACATTGCCTCAAATACTGTTTTTTCAGTGTCTGGGCTTACATTTCTAACCCAATGTTTACATGAGATACATAAGCCAGGACTTGCTTGTCTATGAAGTGTCATAGCATTTTATCAAAATGCTAAATAATTTTTTACATCTATCAAGTACATATGCAAAGAATCCTTGTTACCATGCTGCTTCCTTTGTAATTCTTACAAATTAGTTCATTTAAGTTTATTGATCCTTTTTTAAAAACTTGTCTTTTCACTGACAAAAATGACATTTACATTACAATTGTCTTAACTTGGAACATACACTATTTGGAATTTTGGTCACCGTCAGACCTCACAGATATCAGTGCAACATTGAAGCAACTGGAATGAACTGGCTCTGATAATACTTGAGCTAGCAGTCTTAGAGTTTGCAAATTCAGAAATCTTGTTTAGGTCACATTGAGAAGGAAGGTGCCTCTAATCTGGTCAAGATTTAGTCAAATTGTTTTAAGTGCTACTGGTTTTATTTTATTTTGTGAGCTGATTCACTATATTTCTTTCTGACTCCCTTCTTTTTGGCCCATGGTTTACTGGACCTGAACCAGTGACTCCCACTGGTTGAGAACACAGAGGGTTCCCTAAACTCATTAGTGGCATGGAAATTTGCCATCTCCATTGTGTACCACTAGCTTGGC
The DNA here is from genome assembly GCA_013400575.1 of Peucedramus taeniatus. Lineage (NCBI taxonomy): Eukaryota > Metazoa > Chordata > Aves > Passeriformes > Fringillidae > Peucedramus > Peucedramus taeniatus. Next base: position 24,614 of record WBNO01007518.1, on the reverse strand, counting down.
AAGCTGATGTGATGACACAACCTACTCTCAGCATAAACCATCTAGCTGTCTTTTTCTAAAGAGAAACATCACTTTTCTTAGAGGCCAAAAGTGATAGATGACACTGGGATTACAGGACTTTCTTTTCTTCTTTGTCAGAAAAAGACCAAGCAGTGCCATGAGTTAAAATGTTTCTCATGTAAGTGGTTGTCACCATGGTTATGCATGAAAGTCAATATCCATTTTTAGCGTTTGACCTTTTCATTCAAACTTTGAATTTTAATAACAAAAATCCTGAGTGTTTAGAAGGGAATGTGACTCCTATCAAAGGAGTCAAATAATACAATTAATATCTAATGGCTCACAATTAATCAAAAAATGAGTCTTCTGTTTTTCTACTCTCTGTTTTGAAGAAAGAAATGCAGTGAATATAACACACATTTATTGCAACTTGGTAAAGAGAATGAGAAGTCAGACTAAACTAAAGGAAAATTTAACAGTGAGTCAGAAATGCCATATTTTAGAGGAAACAGTATTGTTTCAGAGGCATCTTGCATGTTGCACCTCTTCACTCTAAAGCTAAGGAAAGCTCAGGAAAACTTTGCTAAAAGCAGAGGGATTAACTCAACAGTCATTGCATCATCTGAAAGAGATTAAATTAATGTGTGAAGCAGATGATAATATTGCCTTTTAAAATGTAAAATTCTATCATTGACATAAGAACACACAGAACTGGTGTGGTCTCTCTATCAACAAGCAGGAGATGGACTGTGTAACTCAAAGGACCAAGTCCATAACAATATCTGTCCATGACCACCGTCTCCAAAATTCTATCAGTTTTTCAGCTAAGATTTTCACCTGTCTGCACATTATCATCAGTCATTTTTCCATATGTGCCATCTATCTTATTTTTGCTGTCTCAGCTAGTTGAGAATTACTTCCTGTTCCTGTGAGTTTCCTTAAGAAGCAAGAGAAGGCAAAAGCAGTATTATTTTTTAAATTCTTTCTGTGAACTTCCTTGCCAGCATGGCTCTTGTGTGTTTATTTCAGTTGAATTATTCTTAGAAGCCATGAGCAGAAGCCATCTCACCACAAAGCTGATGTCTGAATCTGAGCCAGCCAGTGCCCAGGGTGGGCACCTTCAGGGAGCATGTCAACTCATCTGTCAATTTTAATCATTGACTTTAGGATAAGACTACTCACATCCTAATATACTGATTGACCTCTGTGGGTTCTGAAGAGAATCTTTGGGTTCTAAAAAGAGCTCAAGATGTATGGAATGTGAGTGTTTGTATGTGTGTGTGCATGTATGTGTATCTGAATTTGAAGAAAAATCCTGTGCCATGCACACATCAAAGTAGAATGATTCTTGAGTTTAGGATGATATGACAGAAGGTGTTGCCTAAACAGTTTCCACCCTTTGTTTGCTTTTTTTTCCTTCTTCTTTTTTTTTTTTTTTTAATTTTTTGTTCTGTAATTAAAACAAGAATCTCATTTTCTCAGAGAAATTTTCAAATTTTTGTGAGAGCCAAAATTAAAATATTTTAACCAGTAATTGAAATGAAATCAAACTGTTTCATCAGAGGTAGAGTTTTCTCACCTATATTTCTGTTTCCTACAGATCCATACTAACTATAGCCTCTATATGGCATTCACAGTTCTTTCTTAAGGGCAGAAGAGACTACAATATTGAAGCCTGAAAAGGCAATGGAAAGTTATCTCAAAGAATTTGTTCCCTGAGAGTTTCTTTAAGGTAACTCAAACTGCTGAAACAAGTTCTGACAGTTAATTGCAGATTTTACAGTTGGTGAACACGTAAAGTAGCTCTGAGCCTTATATGTTGATCTTTGCATTCCTACTGTGTTCAGATATCTTTCAGGCACCCATACAGAAAAATCAGCTCTGGTTTTTAATTTTTTTCAGTTTCACATGACGTGTCTGAATCCCTGTACCTTGTATAGACAGAGATCTTGACTGCAAGATTTGACTTCTCCACTGTGCTCCTAACTGTTGCTGTACATCAAGAGGAGAGCTACATCTGCCTCAGCAAAAACTCCTGTTCTGTTTAACATGGTATGGGGTCACTCAAAATACAACTGGGAGCTTTGAAAGTTTTCTGCTGAGGTTGCCACCATCTGCGTGGCACCAAGGTCTTTTAGAATAACTACTGAGTGTGTACAAGTTCTATATGCAGTAACCTAAAAAGGAAATCAATCCTGGTGCACCTAGGGCATAAATGTTTAATACCTTTTATCTTATCTCTTGAAAGTACTTTTAATTAAAAACTGTGACATTTTTCTTTTTCCTCCTTGTAGAAACCTGCGGAGGGCAGGAGTTACGATAATGCAGTGTAGAAATGTTATCTTTGGCATTTTTAGAACAGCATCATATATTGCTTGCTGATTGCAGTAAAATATTTTTAGAGCATCTTAAATTTGTTCTTCTTTCATAATACTCCCCAAAGAAACATAGCAGAGGAAAAGGTAAAAAAATCAAGTTGTACTTCTAGATGAAGAGTCCTTTAGTTCTTCCACAGATGTTACCATGAAATGCCAAGACCTTTCCTTTTTTAAAGCAATATACAGTCATCTGCTGATCTTGTCTAAGCAGCAGTCAAAATTATTTTGTAGATGATACCAGATTTTAATTTTTAATGAGGCTTCAAACTGCTGCCATAAATTTTTTTCATATTTATACCAGCAGGCGATTCTATAAATGAGACAGATTTTATTAAACTTGTTCTGTGTTTAACAAAACAAAAACAACCGAAAATAACAGCAAAAACTCCAGCTCCTTCAATGCCAGATGCTAACAGATTATTTTTCTTCCAGGAAATGATTGTGTCAAAATGGAAGAAAAATGGGATTATGTGAAAAGCCCTGTTTATATGTGTTAAGAGTTTTTGTTGCCATATGAAGACACTTTAAACTGTAAAATCCTGAGGAATAATCAGGGATATATTTTTGCCTCACTCTGTTCCTATCTCAATGATGGGAAAGCCAATTGTAGATCAAATTGGCTTTGTATAACTTTTTGATAGATAAAGAATGTCTTTGGAGCTATTCTTCTAGGTAATATCTGAATTTTCAAGGATCCGTATGCCTTCTGTTGGCAGCAGGTATTTCAAAAAGAAGTTTATGAACACATTTTTGGGCTGCTTTGCAATGCAGACCCACGGGGCTTCAGGCTACAAACCAGTGTTTGAAATACTCTTCCTTTTTGTTATTTCCTTTTTGCTGTAATGCAGCACAACTTCACTGAATGAGGTCTTTATATCTGTATTGATCTTGAAATAGCTCCTATAGGAAGTTGATTATTCAATCACAATAAAAACCTATGTATTTGATTACTTTGCTATGGCTTTTTTTCCTTACTTTGCTTTCCATGCAGAAGTAACTTTTTTTTCCAAAAAACTTCCTCAACATTTTTATAGCTATTCTGAGCTTTTTTCCCCTCCCCCTACACCTGTTTCTCTTTCACTCTGTTATTCTGCCTTTGATTTTAATTTTTTAGCTAAAATACAAACACTTCCTCTACTGTTGAAATGCATTATTAAAAAAAAAAAAAAAAAGAGACATCTGTTCCAATTACCTTTCTATTCATGGGGCTGTGATTGACTTGAAACAGTTTCCCCAGAGAAAAAGATGCCTTGATTGAACTGAAACTGTTGCTTGTGATAGAAACACTTGCGAAAGAACCTCAGTGTTTATATCTTACAATTTCTGCAAAAGCTTTATTTATAACCTGATGTTCTTTCCTCATTGTCAGGCAGAAATATGGTACATAAAGCTTTTTCAAATATAGGCAACAAGAATTAGGGCAAAACAATGCTGCAGAACAACACAGCAGGAACCACAAAACAGTAGCACAGATAAATACCAATAAAACCCCTTGTTTAATTATAATGCATGTACTGCAGTCTGATAAATTATTAATTCTCATTATTGTTGCTTTATAACATATCTAAGTGGATTCCAAAATTCCAGGAGTGGAACTAGGTCTTCTCATGACAAATGCTTTTAAGATGTGTAATAAATATTTATCTATTCTTCAAAATCTCCCAAAGGCAATTCATCCCATGTACTACAAACACTCATTTTTTAAAATCTCCATTTGTTGCACTCTGGAGATGCTTGATCTTCTCCATTAACTTTGCAGAGAATCCATTTGACTAGGTTGCAAACACTTTTATAATTAAAATTAGGTGAGATAAGTCCCACATGAAATAAATGCAGATAAATGGGCCATATTTAAATCAAAATATTATGTGCCTAATTAAGCTATAAAATCTATGATGGAGTTTACTATCAAAACAGTGGTGAATAATTCAAGTCATCTACTTTCCCAGCGGATGCAAGAGAAGTGCTACAACTGGAAAGTGCATGGCCGATGCTTTTGAATAGGGACCAATATTAAATATGTTCTCTCAGTGTCACAAAGAAGGCAAGAAATACTTCATTAATGCAAGAATCTTAGGACACTGAATGAAGTTTTCAGTCACTCCTGTTTTCAAGCCACACACTCCTCCAGTCATACACTGTTTTCAAGTTGGAGAGAGGCAGTCACAAAAGCGAAATCCAGCCTCACATCTCTTTTAGTCTCCCACTGTACTCAATGGAATGAAAGAGGATCCTCCAGAAATTATTACTAAGATGCTGATTTAGGTGCCTGCTCTAAATTGCTCTCTCCATCAACTGCAGCAGAAGCTTGCAAGAGATTAGTCTCACTCAGCTAGGATCAACCTTCTGCACACCTGTTGTGCAAAAGGCAGAATAAAGCCTTCACCTCAGATAGGAAAATGTGTAATGGTGCCATCATTTTGATGTCAGCTGCATAGAAATCTGTGTTTCACTGGACACTGATATTAAAGGTGCCTACAGTTCTCCTAGCTCTCAACTCCTTTTTCACAAGGAATATGTATCTTGGTATAGCTGGTATACTTGTACAAAGCACATATACTTTCACAGGTAAAATGCCCTGAGTCTAGCCCATGTTGGTGACTGTACTTTTTGCAGTCTAATGGTGATGTTGATTTCTCCTTGTAGAGCATTCTGGGCAATCTAAATTCTGCCCAAAGTTCCATAAGCAGAAAAACATTATTTTACTGCTTTGGTTTCAGGAAATGCACAGGGATGTAAAGAGCAGTTCTTTGACAATACAACAAGGTAGTTAACACAAGAAAAGAAAGAAATTCCATCCAGGGAAACACTCAAGAAATGGGTCCTTGAGAACCTCATAATGTTCCACAAGGCCAGCTGGAAGGCGGTGCACTTGGGTCAGGGCAATCTGAGATAATAGTAAAGATTGGGAGAAGAATATCTTGAAAGCCCTGTGGTGAAGGACTTGGAGGCAGTCATGGATGAAAAGCTGAACATGAGCCAAGTGTGGGCTCACAGCCCAGACAGCCAGCCTCATCTTGGGTGGCACCAGAAGCAGTGTGGGCAGCAGGGCAAATGAGGAGATTCTGCCCCTCTGCTCTGTCCTTGTGAGACCCCATCTGCAGTGCTGTGACCAGCTCTGGGGTCGTCAGCAAAAGGAAAATGTGGACTTGTTGAAATGTGTGTCCAGGAGATGATCAGAGGGCTGACGCATCTCTCCTATGATGACAGACTGAGACACTTGGGGTTTGTTAGGACAGGAAAAGAGAAGGGTCTGGGCAGAACTCATTGAGACCTTGCAGTACTTAAAGCAGCCTTATAAAAAAGAGGTAGCATGACTCTTTAAATGAGCAGATAGTGACAGGACAATGGGGAATGTTTTTAAACAGAAAGAGTAGAGATTTAGATTAGATGTTACGATTAAGTTCTTTACTGTGAGGGTAGTGAGGCACTGGAACAGGTCACTCAGAGAAGTTTTAGATGTTCTGTCCCTGAAGTGTTCAAGTGTTCAAGTGTTCAAGACCATGATGGATGAGGCTCTGAACAACCTGATCTACTGGGTGGCATCCTTGCCCATGGCAGGGAGGTTGCAATGAAATTATTATTAAGGTCTCTTCCAACACAAGCCATTCCTTGGCTCTGTGAATAATAAATATGCTCTTGTTTGCAAGGTTAGCTTACACGAGAAGGAGATTCTGCTCAAGATGCACCTTTCAACATTATTTATAGGCAGTGTGGAGTTCAGTGAATGACATCTGAAGGAAGGACAAAGAATTTTTCTTTTTAAAAATGCTTCTATGAGAAAGCAAATCTGAACCATACATATGATCTACATGAACCCCAGAGTATTTTTTTCCATTTTCATGCAGGTCAGCTGGAAAGAAATTTCTACTTTCTGCCACCTCTGATTTTCCTGTCAGCATTCAAGGTCCAGTATCATTGGAAGGTATCAAACTATGTAGTCAAAATGATGTATAAATGGCCCTACTTCAGTTTTTCCCAGTTTAGAATTATTATCCCAATTTGGAAATATCTTAGAACATCTAAGCATCTCTATATTACAAGGTTTTGCAAATTTATAGAATACAGTTAGAAATCGTTCTGAAACTGCTTTTTCTCAATTAACTCTGGCTGTTTCTTTGAATGGCTTACTGGCAAGCACAACCTTAATGCAGAGGGGTGCTTGATCACTTCTAATCACTTTTGCCCAGTAAGGATTTTTCCACTTCAGCCCACACAAGGGCTACCAGCATTGCTAGCGAAGGAGGAGAATTGATTTCTACCCTTCTATAGAATGGCAACTATTTAAGAGAAAGGAATTGATGGGAATCTGGCTATGGATCTTTCAGCTTGCCACCATGAATGTTTATCTGAGGCAGAGGGAGGAAGGATCTGCTCCAGAGGATCTACTGATCAAAACTTTTGCCACTCATCAGCTTGTACCCAAGTCTGAGCTTCAGACAACATTTCTAAATATTGCTCATGAATCCAGCAGGACTGATGCCTCAGAGCAGACCATCAGTGGTGAGTACAGATTACCGCAGGAATGTAATGCTAAAAGTGTGCTAAATAGCAAAATTAAACAGTCAAACCCAAAAAAATGGTGCCAAGGATGCATGTCCATATGAAACTGAAACTGAATGCCTACATGAATGTTAATTATAAAGACACAACTAGTGACACGTTCATCTACTCTTTCACACAAAGACAATAGCTTGTCATTCTGCTTTTCCTACAACTTTTACTTTCTATATATAATATCTTGAATTTGTGTGCATTGTTTCTCTACCTTACTGACAAGCTAATTTGACTGGAACAGCAGCTTCCATAAATAACAATTGTAGCTAGGTTACCACGCTATGGCCCATTTATCCTCTTTAGCAAAGCAATCCAATAAGCCAGAACTCAAGAATTTCCTTACTCTTTCTAAACAATCACATTACTGATTTTTTTTCAAATGGGCAGGAACTGGAAGAAGAAAATTATGGAATTGAACAATGAAAACTATCCAGTTTAGAACATTAACTAAGTTCAAGAATCTTAATTTATTTCTGATTCTTTTACAGCTTACTAATAATTCTTTTCATTTCTTTTTTTTTTTTTTCTTTCTTCATCTTCAATAGTGTCATGACATAATAACAGAAATTATAGATCAAACTTTGAAATTTTCTTTTGCCTTTGGGGGACTTTGTACTGGGCCCAGAGCATCCATATAGATATTATAAAAATTCTGTTAGTACCTTCATTCATGCTTAAATAACCTTTCCTGCTATAGTGTTCTTGCATTTTGCAGTTGATGATATCAGAAAGTCTAAGTTAGTTTAGGAGAATTTGCATTTTCTTTTCTCTTCTGACTCTCAATAAGACCAAACCTCTGAAACAGACAGTAAAGGTGAATTAAATGAAATGAGGAGAGACCCAATCCCCTTTGTGAAAACCAAAATGAATCTACACTCCAATATCCATGTATTTTGTACTATAAGACTGAAACACATAATCCAAATTTAGACAACTAAATCTGCTTGTCCTTCTATAATCGTATAATCACTGGGAATACAGAAGCACATTTAGCATACAGTTTGTCTGATTCACACAGAGATGTTAGATGTAGGTAAATCATGCCCCCAAAATAGCTATTTCTTTTCACTGATTTATAAAGAAAGCCTACTGAAGATGGAGATGCCTATAATTCTATCCAACATTATATATGCTTTTAGGAGAATAGGATCAATATTTTGAAGGAAATAAAATTGAGATGCTCTAGGACATCCCTCTCAGCCCAAGAATTTAATTCTTGAAGATATTAAAACTCATATCCAAAATTTCAGATAACACAAATACTTCCTTTGTGTCTCAGGTCTTTGAAAACTTTCTAAATTTCTTGATTCATAGATAGGGAAGATCATAGAATCATAGAATGGTTTGGATAGGAAGGGACCTTAAAGATCCTCTAGTTCTCACTCCACTGCCATGAGCAGAGACACCCTCCACTAGACCAGGTTGCTCAGAGCTCCATCCAGCTTGGCCTTAAACACGTTCAGGGATGGGGCATCCACAGCTTCTTTGATCAATCTGTTCCATTGCCTCAACACTCTCACAGTAAAGCATTTTATCCTAACATCAAATCTAAATCTCCTTCAGTTTGAAGCCATTATCACTGTCCTGTCAGTACATGCTGTTGCAAAAAGTTTATCTTTCTTCTAGGCTTCCTACAGGTATTGGAAGGCCACACAGGTTACCAAGAAGACTTTTCTTTCCAGGCAGAACAATCCTAATTCTCTCAGTCTTTCCTCAATGGAGAGGTTTTCCATCCATCCAGTCATCTTGGTGCCTCCTCTGGACTCACTCCAAGTCCATGTCCTTCCTGTGCTGAGGGCCCCAGAGCTGGATGCAATATCCAGGTGGGATCTTAAAAGGACACAGCAGAAGGGCAGATTCACCTGCCTCACAACAGAATCACTTTTGAATGAATTCAAAAGAATGCTTTTGAGTCCAATCTAAGTATCTGCATGAATCTTCTCCCTAACATACACCACAGAATTATATCCACTAATTCCTGTAACGGTCCAGGAAATTTCTGCTTGACCTGAAACATGTCTTAGAAAGACTCTAATGCTTTGCTTGGGTCAGAGGTTTCAAGTGATGGAAAATACATTCTAGGCATGTTGTCCTGACCTCTGTCACTAAACTTGTATAGTGCATTTCTAGTTCAATTTTGTTGAGCTTCCACTTTCAGTCACCCCATCGTACCATCTACTTGTCTGGCAGATTAAAGAGCCTTGCACTGTTAGAAGTTGTCTCTCTGTGTAGATATTTTTAAATGAGGTCAAGTTACTTCTTAACCTCTTTTTCTCAAACTATTTTTACAACATTAAAGAAAAAAAAAGGAAAGATGAAAGAAAGTCACATTTAGCAAGTAGGTTCATCTGGACATGTTCTGTTGAAAATCAATGTTACGGTTTTGTTGGACCAGAACAAGGAGCATGTTTGCAGGGTATGGTTTCCAGGAAATTCTGTGAACATCAAATGATCATCCTACTGGTTTTGTTGATGCTAGTTGAGTGGGTATCACCTGTCCTCTACTGAGGGCAGGCTTACTGCTGGCTGAATCAAACGTAGAGCCGCAGCTGCAGCTTTTCTAGCCAAAGGAAGGGTGCAATCTACATTGATTTTTAAAGATAAAGGACTAACAGTGGGATTAACACAGTCCACTTTCTCTTTTATTTTAAAAACTAAATTTTAGCACCACTTTGAAATAATTTGAGGATTACTTTCTTGCTTGCTTTATGATTAATCTTGGTCAAAAATGTTTCACTTCCTGTTTTTAAAATGGCATCTTAGTAAGAGATGCCACTGATTAAAAATATTGCTCGGATAGCGAGCATCCCAGGAAAGCTGTAGCACTTTTAACTTACTGCTGTAAACATTCTTCTAACTAATTAAATCAAAGAAGTTAGTCTCTACTGGAACTGCAATACACACGTCCAGTTATCTCAGCTTATCTGTTGTTAGGAATGGTCCTAATCATTTGTGGCAGCCACTCAGCTTGCCCTGAATATGAGATCACTCAAAACTCAAGTTAATTCTGAGCCATTTTCCAGCCTAATCAGCATTTCTCATGGACCTGCTGTCATCACACACCTCTGACTACAAGGAACTTGCTGCATTTTTTATATGGCCTGAACTGATTCACAACAAATGAGCTTCAGAAGAGCGTTAAAGTAGTTATTTATGTATTATCTCATTCACTGCTCATGGTAGAGCTACCACAGGCTTGCAGCTCAAACAGAGCACATCCTAGCCCATGCTAGTCAGAGATATGTAATTTAAAGTGCCTGTTGTACTGGTCATTCCTCCTGACACAGGTCTTCCTCTAAGTGCCTTGCAGCCATTTGGAAAGAGCTCTGCATTTATTTTAAGTGTGTAAACTGCTAAACCAAGAAAAAAACAAAGAGGGGCAAATTATAAATATGGCAAAGTTTAAGAGCTGGACATAACGATAAAGTATTTTGGAGGGGTTACCAAAAGTGACTTAGATATATCAGAGAATTTCCACACGGGCAGAATGCGCAGATCTTTTCTGCCCCCGCGGAGACAGCCAGATGTAGGCAAGTTACAATGCAAAGCCATTAGCGTGATGGCTTGCCTTACAAATTTCTGCACCTCTTCCCATTTCTAATCTGTCCCTTTCTATTTCACAAAAAGAACTTGTGCATAATTCCTTGCCCAAACCCCCTGTTTGTATATTCATTTTCTCTAAGAAAAGATGTCTCTTTCCTGAGTCATAGACCAAGATCTAAAATCATACTGATACCTGCAATGCTGTTCTCACCAATTTAAAAAAGAGGTGTGTCTTTTTTTGTTATACTGAACAGAATAGCAATGAGCAAGAATTGAAAAATGTTATTGAAGAAATTCCATATGTTTTAAGATCCCCTGAGATTCACAGAGCAAATGTGAGTAGAAATGGGAAGCACTCTGAATTTCTCTCCACCAGACTTTAATCCCCTAGAACAGGTAGCCAAGACTTTTCAAACTTTCCAGTCTCTTGGGGTGCTTTCATTCTTGATGTCACATAGAAACTCTAGGGAATGGCAAAGGACTAAAAATTACTGGAAAATGTAATTTTCTTCTTCAAAATTTATTTATTACTTGGGTCACACATGGAGTTCTCAAGAAATAAAATAAGCTTCTGAAAATCAGGAGCAAATCTTCCCTGAAAGGAAATATTCACAGGATTTCCATTTTCTGGGAATTAAGAGGTAATTTTCTAGTGTATCCTGTCTGTCTGAATCTGCTAGCTCTCTACCTGAAACTCCAGGGAGCAGATGTCTGAGGAGCCAAGGGAGCCAAGCTGTTGAGAAATATTAGGCTGCACCAGCTCCCAGTTGATCATCTAATAGAATCCAGCCCTAATCTTTCCAGTGTGTGCAAAACTATGAAGACAAAATCTCTGTTTGCACTATTGTTTTACCACAGAAACATCTTTTTTTCTCATTTAAAGTAAATTTTTAAAGTACGTTAGGTCCAAATACACTTCCTGAGGAAGTAGGGATCATTTAAAACTGAGGCTGTTGTGGTCTAGCAAGAAACTTGCTAGTGCAGGTTTATACAGCTGCACAAGTTACTGCTGATAAAACTAGAGCAGCATTTCAGATGCTCATGGGAAAAGCTTGAAGTGAATATGCAGAACAGTCCTTTTCACACAAAAAACTTTGCTTTCATCCAGAGATTCTGGATCTATGGTGCCAAAAGACAAGAAAAGACTGATAGCACCCTGGACATATGATGGATTTGCTGCTTGTCTATGCTAATTCTTTGTTTCATGCACATGAATTAGGCAGTCCCCCAGACAGGGACTTAATAAGGACCTGAACACTGAGAAGGGCCCACCCATATGTGTTTATATCTGTGTCAGTGACTTCCTGTGACTGGAGAGGCTGGTTCAATGGAAGAAGACAGTTATTTTCCATCTCCCTTTTAGGTAGTTTTCTACGTGAATGAGTACACGGATTTGCACACATGTATTTAACTGCATTCCCCTAATATCTTTGTATATATTCATGTATCTTTGTGCATATATAAATATTCTTTGTATAAAAGTTTGTGAGAGGCCAAGGTGATCAAATATCGCATTCTTCACATGTTACAGTCAGAGTGTGAAAGCAATCACTTAAAAAAAAAAAAGGAATAAAAAAAAGTACGGGAAACAGAATTAAGTAATTCCTGTTCTCTCTCCCTTGTTTCACAGCTGGCACTCTCGACATCTGTTACCCAGCTCCTGCAGCTCTCTGTGTGACCAGGGGGAGCTGGAAGGAAACACAGGAATAATGGATCATTTGAGCAGCCCAGCTGGGTTAGGGAACAGGGGAAATATGCTGCACCCACAAGAATTTGTTGTTCGTGATGCTGGAGTGAGCTGGACCCATCCTCTCACGGGATACATGCTTGTACTAGAAAGGCTGTTGTGGAGTAGTTCATAGATTATGGTTAGAAACTGCAAATTACCTCATTCCCTACTTGCAAGTTAAAAGGCAGGTTCATCCTTGCTCTTAACCTGCCAACTGCTTCCATGCAAATCCTTTTCACTTGGGCACTGTGAATGAGAGTAGTGTTGGGCACTATAAGCCTCTATTCTGATGTCTTTCTGCACAATCCATGGGAGATCTGGCAATCTCAAAAATATTACGTCTATTATGAAGCTTATGTATCAGTTTTTCATAAGCCACTGAACTGGATAAAGCAAATGACTGTTCTGTGGAAGGCTGAGTTTTACTTTCCAAGTGATATTTTTTTTTTTTTAAGATATCAAGCAATTTTCCGTTCTGCTGTTTGGACTTTGAGCACAGTTTTTCTAATATACCATTAGCACACACCAGACGAGAGATTTCTCTATTTGCTGCCCTTGAGATGATCTCAATTTTTTTTTTTTTTGTACATAAATCCCAGGCTATCAGTATTATAAATGCTGAAAAATGTAATTTTTTGCCTTTGCTACTTGTTAAAATGCTGAGTGCACCATTCACCAAGGTGCTTCATTTATGTAACTATGCTAATTTTCTTCTGTCATTCTCTTCTTCATGTTGAAATGCAAAAAGCTAAATTCATAAAGGCTTGTAAGGGGTTTTAATTTTGCTGGCTGGCACAAATTATAGAAATGTAGTAAATTTATCTCCAGTAAAATTTGCAAAGGTGGAATTTGAATGAAAAATGTACTTTGGAAAAAAATTATTTCGATTTTAACACGTTGTATAATTCCATTACTGCTCACAAATAATAATGAGATAACTACTGGCACTATCTTACTCCAATTAGTTTTTCCCTTTGCCTCAGCCTCCCTGGGGCTAATACAGCTCTATCTGTTCTAAAGATAAACTGTGCCATTCAGTCCTCAGTGTTTTCAGGTGGACCTTAAGCCAGTATTCCCTTTGGATCATTGTGAGATGAATAAGCAGGGTTTTGCATTGATAAAAGCTTGAACTGATGGTTTGCAGCTCCATCTATAGTCCCCAGCCCAGGGTGGCTGTGGCTCCCAGGAGCTGGCAGGGCATTTGTCAGGGAAGGAGCACTACACTTTTGCCCAGGTTTTAGGTACTGAAAAGGCAGGTATGGAGGGCTGAGGTGTTTGCTGCCCTGCCCTCCTGGAGCTGCAGTGTACTTGAAAGGTGCTTGCACTGAGCTCCTTTGGAGCACTGCAACTCAGTTATGGCAAGATGAAATCACTCACTACTTTATACTGCTGTTCCAAGCTGTACACAAACCAGCTCAGGAGCAGCTCCATAGTTTTATTCTATGACACATTAATAAGACAGCTTCAGACATCTCAATTTAATGAATTATTATTCTTATACTGTTCTCCTAAGCATCCATTGCTCACCACAGTCTGAGACAAGATACAGCTAGAAAATTTTCTTAACCCAGTATGAAAGCTCTGAATAATCTGATCTCATGAAAAGTTGATCCAAAATCTTTCAGTAGTTTTGCATGAAAATTGAACAGTAGAATCTGATGCCAATTTTGTCTATTTAAAGTTGTCTAACTTTTAGATGCCATAACAACCATATTATTGTGTTGGCCTTTATATGCTGGAAACTTTATTTAATATGTCCTGCCAAGTATGAGAGCTAAAATCAGACAACTGAAGTCTAATTGAAGTAATGCAATTGTGTTCTAAAATTAAAAATAAATCAATAAAAAGGGAAAGTATTGAATTTCTCTGGTTATTTTTGTCCAGACAGCAAAAGAGAAGAGCAATTTCAAAGCCAATGTGGATTGCTAAGGCTCATGTGGCTGTTATGTTTTAGCCTGCTGCTACTAGAATTCTGGGAGCATGTCAGGCTTTTCTTGAGCATTCCCCATTGGCAAAGTTGAAATTAAATCCCTGATTTTAAAGAAACAAACTGACACTAATATTACTTTTTTTTCAAGCAACTACTATCTGATTCTAAATAAGTTGTAAAATACAGTACAATAATAACCCATATCTCTTTGAGTTGTAGAGGTGTAAATACAGAGGTTTTAAGTATCTGTACAGACAGTAAAATCTTTGCCCCACTCTGGTAAAGGGCACTACCCTATCAATTTAAGATCACCTACACAGAAGAACTCCCCAAGAGAGGTTTTCAACTAAATCTAAAGCTGCAAACTCTTCCAAAAACAAGTATGTCAGGGGCTCCTAGTTCCAGTGACTTGCTGCAGGCATAGTTATTTGTTGGGGAGGAAAGGGTAAAGACAAGGAGGTAAAGCCTCCAGGTTCACAAAAGGATTCCTTCTAAAGGGAGAGCTCACAGAAATGGGAGCAGTAAACTTCTGCCTCTTCAGTGACCACATTAACATCGACTCTTAAAATAACAAGAATTTCAATGACCAGAATAGGACCTGTTCAGAGCTTATATATGAACTGAGAATTTGACATTTTGCTACCATAATATCAGGATTTCCAATATGAATAAATCTGAAAAAACCTCCCTTGGTCTATCCTGTATTGGACTGCCTGCTATGCCTGAGACCTGCATGTATCACAGGCACAGAGAATATGAACAATCTCAGAAGTGCTGGTTTTGCCATGCATCTACATGTGTATGTTTTGTGCAAAGCAGCCTTTTCCCTGATGCTTTATTTTTCAGGCCATGGTATAGACCCAAAACACTAATCTACTGACCTCAGCATTCTTTACATTTACAAGAAAAAAGAATCACAGGATCATCTACGCTGGACAGAACTTTTAAGATCATCAACTCAGCTAAGTTAAGCTAACACAGCCAAGTTGACCATTAAACATTTTCTTAAGTGCCCTATCCACACACCTCTTAAATACATCCAAGGATGGTGACTCAACTGCTTCCCTGTGCAGCCTGCTCCAGTGCTTGAAAACCCTTTCAGTGAAGCAATGAGAATAATAGCAGCATCATTTATCTCGGCTGTACTGCCAGTTTCTAAATAGTGGCATGGCTCTGTTTGAACCTCAACAGGATAACATAGATAGGTCAGGGAGTGCTTCCAGCATCCATTGCAAGGCAAGGGAAGAGATCCCATTTACCTCCACTGCAGGATCAGGATAGATGATGCTTGAATCTGAGGTTAACTAAAACTATAAATCTGGTCAGAGGATGAATCTCAGTGGGAGTTACAAAGTAAGGTAGATTAGTCACAGGAGATCAGGACATTTTGTTTAATGTTACGTTATTGAAGTAGTAAATAAAAGCTGTTATCTGATGGGCCTGGTAGTGTATGTGAAACCAATCAGTTTCCCCACACTGAGGACTCTCATAAACATTTATGGTCAATAAGCCATGGCTTTGGTGAACAAGACGGTGCAGCTCTCATCACATGAGATCATCTTTTCTGGAAAACATATATGATGTATAGAGATTATGTTTCTGATATCATACCAAACCTTCAGAAAAAGGCCACTGGCAGTATTTCTGGCCAAATCTTTTTGATTAGAACTTCCTCCTCCCATCTTAGAATTTTTGACAAAAAATCTACCCTTGTATTAGAGGGAAATTTGTTTTAATTTATTGAAATGTGTCAAAAAATTCTAAGAGAATAAAGGTATAGGCTACTGGGAGGAACATAATTTATGTTTTAACTGTAAGCCAAGTTACTCTGACACCCGGCTACTATATTTTACAGCCAGGACCTCATTTTTTCCTGAAAAAAATGCTCTTTGCCAGAATTAAACTCTGCACTCTCTGCATTGCTCGGTTGCGTTGCAAACCGGGAAAGAGGCAGATATATGAAGCTAATGCCTTTGCCACTAGCTACCCACTCTGCCAATTTGTTTGATCACTTGAAACCCCTCCAAGCACACACAGAAAAGCCTGTGCACTCTGTGTGAGTGAGATGGACAGCACTGAAGCAGCTATTGAAAGATGGAGGATGAAATGTTCCTGATGTAGGAATGGAATTTGGCCAGGGCTTCTGACATCTCCTGGACTCTCTCCCCCCATTACCTTTGA
Source organism: Peucedramus taeniatus (assembly GCA_013400575.1). Lineage (NCBI taxonomy): Eukaryota > Metazoa > Chordata > Aves > Passeriformes > Fringillidae > Peucedramus > Peucedramus taeniatus. Next base: position 8,296 of record WBNO01007518.1, on the reverse strand, counting down.
ACTCTGGAGCTCAGCAACAAAATTCTTTGCAGTTCATTTAGGATCACTGAGCCACTCTCACTTTGGCTCTGCTCCCTGAAAGGGTATTCCAGTAATTCGTTCTGTTCTCATTTCAGAAGGGATGTAGAACAGAATTGGACCCTCATTCATACAGATATCCATAAATTCCAAGGGCTGTAGCAAAACAAGTGTGAAGATGTCATGACAAGCAAGGGCAGATACACCAGGCAGAGGGTCACTAAGGTGATATTGAGCCAGTATTTCTCTCTGCACTGACAGTTTCCTCAGACAACATGAAATTACTTCTTCCAGAATAGATTGCATCAGCTGTCGTCTCTCTTTGGGCTCTTCTAAACATTTCTATTTGCATTCCCTCTGGACACACAAGTCAAAACAGATCATCACAAGTTTGCAAGCTAGATGCTTGGAAGACTGTCACACATCTGTACTAAATTCCCTAAGAAGGGAACTGACAAGATACCTGTTAGAAATCATTATCTGTGAGCCATGGAAGAGATTTCTGTATAGTTCTGAGTGAAGGCTTGGGGCAGTGTATAAGACTACAGGGAAACTAACAATTTTGGAGAATTTTGCTTCTAATCTGATTCTGGGGAATTATAGTTTGACATTGCTTTGTCTTTTTATTCTCACAAAGGCCCTTTTTTCCCTTGTCACAGTGAGGTCTTTCTACTATTCACATTCGAGACTTTACATGAGCCTTCATAATTGTTTCGTATAAAATACATTGATTTCTATCATCTTGTTTAATGATGTGGTACATTGTTTATAAGATAATGCAATGAACCCACTTTGAACTCATTCTATTATCCCATAAGTAATGCAATAAACTGCTTAACAGGGCAATTAAATCAAGTGATTTCAGGTTAATGTTATTAGACAGTGTTGAAGAACATGCAACTTTTGTTTTGAAGATTGGCTTCCCTCTTAAATATTGGAAAATGTACTTTGCTAATGTTTTTGTTTGCATTCCCTTAGGTACTAATCATATTATTCATTGCTCAAGACCAGAAATATTATAGTAACTTTCCAAACAGAGGAGAGTGTTAGTGTAGCCTCTAGTAGTTTGCAGCTAAGCAATGGATCTAATAACCTTGGAGAACTCCCCAGGGTATTGTGCAACAGTGTTCAAAGCTCAGGAGAAAAAGACATTTCATTATATAGACAGGAGAAAATCAAATACATGAATGAAACATAAAGGTTAAATATATTATGTGCTGAAAAAAAAATCAGTCTGCCCAACCCACATATATGTGATTTTAATTTTTGAAATGGATTCTAATGACTCTTTTTTTAGATAGCAACACTTTTTTTTTTACATATACCGTTTTTGGCCCACCCAAATTTCTAATTCAAATAATTTGCACCACACAGAATTACATTAGGAACTGTTCCAGTGAAATTAAATCTCTATTGCGCATTTCGAGTCTGCTCTAATGATTACTGCTCCACTGAGTATGTAATTTAAAGTCTCTTGTTAATAGGTGAGGTGCTGAACACCAATAGCTAGCTCTTCCAAACTTCACAGTTGAAGAGCTATCCTGCTTACAGCTGTAGACATCTACTTCCAATTGGATTTTTATGAAACAATACTGACCTCTAACAGCAAGAATAATTCTAATTAAATGTTATTCTATCATTTCAAAAGGGGTCTCCTAGCTGATATTTCTCTTTCTTAAGCTTTTCAGAAAGAGCTGAGTATTCTGAAATTAAGAGCAACTGTGGATTTGTTACCTAGAATCATGTTTTCAAAATATGGGTAAAAAAAGATCCTGATAAGCAAACAGGTAAAAACTCCAAGAATAACAAAGAAAAAAAAAAAATCCTTCATACTCCTAAAAAATCTTTCGAACTTAAATAAATAAATAAATAATGAAATAAGGATAAAATAATAAATATTGGAATTGTCTGCCCTTCTTTAGGCTGAACAGTCTCAGCTCTCTTAGCCTTTTCTCATAGGAAGGTTGCTCTATTCCCTCAGTCATCTTGACGGCTCTGCACTGCAATGTCTCTAGTATGTTCTAGTCTCTTTCCTCCTGGGAAGCACCACAGACATGGTGGCCTCAGCTGTGCTGAATAGAGAGAGAGGATCACCTCCTTCAATCAACTGACAATACTTCACCTAAGGAAGCCCAGGATTTTATTTGCCTTCTTTGTGGGAGGACCTACTGCTGGCTCATGCTGGACTTGGTGTCCACCAGGAAAAACTGCTTTCCAGATGGGGACTTCTCTAGAAGACACTGGTGACTGGGGTTGTTCCTCCCCACATTCAGGACAGTTCACTTCTCCTTGTTGGACTTCATGAGGTTCCTATCAGCCCATTCCTACAGCCTCTTATGGTCTCTCTGGATGGCCACTCCTCTTAGTTTTTTGTCATCAGCAAACTCGAAGAAGAGAGCTTGTGCCATCACCCAGATCATTAATGAAGATGTTAAAAGGGAGTGTATTCAGTATGGACTCCTGGTTTATACTGCTACCTCCTGGTCTCCAACCAGACTTTGTGCTACTCATTGCTCTCTGGGTGGTGGTTTTCAGGCAGTTTTTAGTCCACCTCAGTGTCTTCTTGACTGGCCCATTAGTGAGCACCTATGAGGATCTTATGGGAGGCAGTCTCAGAGGCCTTACTGAAGTCCAGGTAGACAATGTCCACTGTCCTTCCTTCATCTACCAGGCCAGATTTTATTACACAAGTTTATCAAGTCGGTCAAGCATGACTTCTCCCTTGATGAATGAATGCTGATTATTCCTGATGATTTTCTTGCTCCTCTTGCGCATGGAAATGGTTTTCCAGCCCTCACCTTCCCAAGGGTAGAGGTGATGCTGCTTATCCTACAGTTCTCTGGGTCCTTCTTACCTTTTTTAAAGATAAGACTGATACTTACTTTTCTCTAGACTTCAAGCATTTCTCTTAGTCATCATTGTTGATCAAAGGTTGATGAGAGTGACTTTGCAGTGACATCTGACAGGTCTCTCATGAGTACGTCCTATCAGGGCCTATGAATTTATGTATGTCCAAGTTACTTAAGCATTCTGTAACCTTATTCTTCTCCACAGAGCAATTTCCTCACTCCATCCTTTAATTCTGGCCATTGGGACCTGAAACTCCTGGAGTGTGCCACTGCTTGTGAAAGCCAAGACAAAGAAGGTATTCATCCATGTCCTAAGAGGTCCTCCTCTTCTTGAGCAATGGGCCCACTGTTTTATTCTTCATTTTGCCAGCTATGCATTTGTAGAAGGTTTTCTTGTCTTTGGCATCGCTGGCTACACATAAATGGGCTTTAGCTTGCCAAAGCTTGTCCCTGGATGACCAGATGTTTCTGTATCCTTCCAGGCTACCTGTCCTTGCTTCCACCCTGTGTATGCCTCCACCCTCTATATGCATTCACAGCTTCATGTTGAGCTCCTTTTGAATTCCATCCCATAATCTTTTGCAAAGATGACCTGATTTTTCAACAGTGCTGAGCACTCAACACCTTCTACTGATACACTTGGGAAATTAAGGTAATACATCTCTCATGAGGAAAAATTCTTATGTCCTAAACCATTGATTAGCCCTGCTGAGGAAATTAGGAATTCAAATTTTTTCTGTGATTTTTTTTATGTAATCTTAAACTGAATTTCATTAGGTCCAAACAACAACTTTTCCCATCCATATAAGCTAAACATTCACTGCTTTTGAGTCCAACTGTTGCTACTTGAACTATTTGTCTCATGTGCATATTTTGTGATTGCTATTTCTATTTCAGTGTGTAAATTGTTTGCAAAAAACGATTCACATCCAGGCATCTGATCACTTCATAAATCTTTGTTATATGGTTCTCATAAATTCCTTTCAACCTGCTGCATAGATGTTTTATGAACAGCAAGAATTCTTCACATTTATACAGATTTTTAACAAGCACTGAACAGACATTAATTAAGCAGAACTGAATTTTCAGAACTGTCTAAAGAAGTGAAATTCTGGGCTCCCCTTGAAATCAGCCAGAGTAAACTTTTAAACTCCTCGTAGGAGTGCAGAAATCTCGTTTGCAACCATAATGGCCTCAGTGATGGTAACAAGCACTCATCCTTTTAGACACAAACTGCTTGAAATATACAGCTAAGGAAATGCCCCAGGAGTGCAGATTCACTAAGGAACACTGTTAGCTTGGAAGGCTTCTGCCTAGCTGCAAGCATGACAGCCAGGTTACATATGCCACTTGAACACTCATGTCCATCAGGAGTTGCAGAAAGTTATTTGACAAGGCTGAGATGAACCTCGCTTGGATGCTGTGATCTGCTTCTCACCTCAAAAAGAGATAAAGGGGAGGCACTCCTTAGTGGCCATGTGAATTTTCTAGACCTTAATTCAGAAAAATAGGTCTCCTGCAAACAGTGCCTGAAATCAAAACTGAGGTTAGTCGAAGAGGTTTGAAATTCCACACAGAGCAGAGCATGTCAGGTTCACCTAACAGCACAACATATTTTTCATTTGGTTTTGTTTAGCACTGTTGCTGAACATTCTGAATTTTTTTTGACTCATCTGTACACACATAGTATTTCCACACTTCAATTTTTCATTTTTCCAAACCTGAAAAATGTTATTTCCCTCTGCTTTATTTGACATAAAATTAAGCTACGCTAGAAGTTCTGACTTTATTATTAAAGATTCCTTAAAAATTACAGGTTCTTTTTTATATAGAGACTATATTCTATTGAATCCAATCTGTTACTTTTCCTCCATCTTTTTTTTTTTTTGAGATATCTATCTCTAGCATAATTAACTAGCTAGCTCTAAAATGTAATTTATATCAGTTAAATGGGTCTGAATTACGTTTTACTTAGAGGGGAAGAGTGAAATGGGAAATGCAAATTTGAGTTCACATAAGTTTTTTAAAATTGAGCACTAATCCTTAAGGGACTCAGGATTTGACAAAAGGATTATGTGAATGATGTATGCTCAGAGAGAGCATTGCTGATAAGGAGCTAAGTCCTGATAGTTCTCAAGGAACTGAGTGAGCTTGATTTTTATTTATTCGCTCACTCCATTCACACAAGGATGGATGGAGAACTGCAGAGGGTGACTCTAGACCACTTTTTTCACTCCTTACCTTTCAAGTCTACATATTTAGAGATTCACATGGAAGCAGCATCTATTCCAGCCATCATTTCCGTAAACTTTTTCTGACTCTTCAACGTCTCCTACTGAGTTTCTGATCTTTGGGACACAACTGTGTATTCCACACACCAAGGTAATACAGGGCCCCCAAATGGCCATGGTCCCAGTCAGACCCCCATGCTGGAATTCCATCCTCTGGACATCTCTCTTCAACTGTGTATGACAGAGATATTCTTCATCCAGAGCCTGACATTCAGGATTTTTCACTCTGTTTTAAGGCTCCTATCAGTTATAGAAATTAACTTCTTGCTGTTAAAGGTGAGGCTCACCAACACTAAAGTCATTATAAACAGGTGGTAATGAGTGAAAATTATATTAGATCACTATTTTCAGAAACTGCTACAGCAAATCAACAAGACTCTAAAAAAAATTCCTGCTGGGATGCTGGACAAAATTTTCATCCCTCCATATTCAATATGGACTGAGGGAGAAGTCAAAACATTCAGAAAGAACCGACACGCAAGATGAAGACAGCTTACCTTGGTCAGTACAGAAAAACAGAAGCTTAGAGCATTTTGATTGCTTTCCTCCCATAAATAAGTCATGAAAGAAAAAGAGGATTTTTTATGCTAAATGAAATTGTCCACATAAGTGGAACCAACTTTTGCCAAAAATTGTAAAGATGTGTAGTATGAATAATTTATGAGAAACTTTTCAGAAGACATGAAAGCAAAAGCTCACTCTCCACCAGTCTGCAGAAAAGGAATATGTGACACAGCAGCAGCCTGTTACCAGGAAATGAGACAAGTTGATCCAAAAGATCTGCTCTTTTCTGTCACTAAATTTAAGAGAATTTTAACACACCTTCCTTTGCTTTTATATTTTTTTTTTAGGAGGGTAACTGAGTGTATCATCTGGAGTTGTTTCCTCCTAGTTATATAAAGCATGCTGTATTTTTGTGCTGTGCAAGTCAAAAGCTATCACATAAAATAGGAACATCTCACAAATTGTCAGTGCTGGGATTTGCATATATTATTACCATACTTCCTAATTATTTCTGGTTCTATTTGCATAATGAAAAAGGGAATAGTTTCTTCTCAATAACAGTAAATATAAAACTGTGCCTGTCACTCCTCCATAGGGAAGGAGCTGTAATTGTTTTGATCTAAAGCCTTAAAGTTGAAAATTCAGAGAAAGCTAAATAAAAAAATAGGATAAAAAACCAAATAAGATCCTCTTCAGGGACATCCAGGATATATATTGAAATAAATTTATCATTACCAATACTTTTACCTCTAATTTACTGATAGATAAATGATTCCTGTATTTTCTTGGGTCAAGTGTCTAAATGACTAAATAAACATCTTGGTGAACTTTCAGGAAAGTAGATCCTTCAGTTCTATTTGCTTTTGTTTTACTATTAATGGGGCATGTCTGAGCTGAAAAGGTTGTGAAGATTTGTGCATTGTGGTGACACTTTATCCTAGCCTCACTTAGAGAGAAGAAACATTTTATTGATTGCATATCTGTCTTTTTTCAGAGGCCATCAGCCAGAACATCAGACACACTCACTTGCTTTAATGGCAAAAAAGATCATTTGTTGGTGTTTGGTAGAGATCAGAATAAAAAATTAAAAATTCTATAAAACCTCCAAATATATTTGATCCTTTTTCATACTTAGCAGCTAAAAATCTAAAATGGATAGATTCTTGCTTGCAGTACTGTGGTGGGGGCCACAGACTGTGAGCTCAGTTCCCATCCCAGGCAGAGGATTTTTACATGATACAGAGAAAATCACTCCAGGAATATTATGGAGCCACAGCACAGCATATTTTCTTGCTATGTGTTTCTACAGCTTTGAACAATATGTCTGGACCAACTCCATGCAAAGGCAGTAGGCTGAGTGGGAAAAGAACAGCCAAGACAGTCCACTTCAATCAATTAATCTGAACTCTCAGGGAAGCAGCCCAAGTGGACTGCTTTACTAACATCACTGTGCACCTTCCAAATTAAGGAAAAAGCATGATAAACTGCAGAGAGGGGGATCCTTATGGTTTTATTGCTTGCAATCTGCAACCTTCTTCACAGGACAGTTTTGCAGGTGTCCACAAGTTGTGCAATGATTGAGTATCATGATATAAAAAGTTAACTTCAATAGACATAAATGCTGGACCACAGGACTCCAAAACATACAAAAGTCTCTAAATACAATTTACTGTCCATTATCACTTGTCTTTCATTTTCACCAGTACAACAATTTGCTTCCCCTTCAAAACAAAAAGGCTAACAAGTTAGCTGACTTTGGGAGACAGCTTTGCAGGAACACGAAGACACCAACTGGGGAACAGAAAACCTTTAGAAACATCTGAAAAAAGTAGTAATAGGAAGAGGAATGCCCGGTATTGTACAATCTCTATTAAGCAAATCTCAAATCTGAAATCTGCCATTGAAACAATCCTGATATGAGCAGAAGGGTAGTGCCAGGGGTAACAAAGGCAGGAGATCTTCCTGGAAATTACTACTAAATAGATTTTGTTGAATTACCACATAATGAAGGATACAGATATGTATTGAAGTCGGTTGATATCTTCTGAGGATAGCCTGAAGCTTACCCCTGTCACACCAACACAGAAAATGAGGTGGTGAGAGTTATTCTCAATCACATGATTAAATTATGAGCTGCTTCTTTGTTAAAATCTAAAATTTTCTGTCAGTCAGAGGCTCAAAGATTGCCATTACACCTGTGTGATACTCTGGATTATGGACAGGTGTAGAAATTTGTTTAGATTTCTCCCCTTGGTTCTGTAGAGAAAAGTGTATTTAAAAGGGGCTGGAGTCAGCGTGTAACATATTGTGATTTCTTAAGGTCTTCGAGCTAAGCAGATGAGAAAAAAGAATACAAATAGAGAAAGAAAGCACAAGAAAAGAAAGCGTAGCAGAAGAATAATATTTATAGTTAAAAAGGAAATGTGAGGAGAGAGGAGATACAACAGAAACCCTAAACAATCTGGTTTTGAGGCTTCGAAACCAGGAGTTACAGACAGAGAAATCACTGTACCAATTAAAAAATAATTACAATTTCTATACAATGTGCTTTTCCTGAAACAAACTCTTCTTGCTTTGTGCAAGGCCTGCTGATAAACAGAAATATCAATTAATAATGATAATAATAATAACAAT
>WBNO01007517.1:93091-122995 GCA_013400575.1 Peucedramus taeniatus | reverse complement strand
AAGGAAAGGAAAGGAAAGGAAAGGAAAGGAAAGGAAAGGAAAGGAAAGGAAAGGAAAGGAAAGGGTGTAGGGTGGGAAGTTCTGGTTTGGTGGATGGACAAAAGAATGCAAGAAAAGGTGGGTTTAAGTGCATAGACAGCCTTGCACAGAAATAGGAATGGCCACCACTCCTGCAGATGGTAGAAGTTGACCACTGACATCTTAATTTGAGAAATCCAACCAAGTCCTCTGACATCCATTAAGGTCTCATCCCAAAACAACCCTCAGTGCAAATGAACCACAGAAATCTAAACAAAAATGTGAATTTTCCTGTTATCACAGGGGTAGAGGATTCCTGAGCCATATATTCAAACAAATAATCCACGTGTGTAGTTGAGGTACTGAATTACCTGCTGGGATCACAGAACAATGTGCAGATATTTGACCAGCACATTTGGGTACCTCCCACAAAATTTTGGTGTTTTCCTGAATATTGATTTCAGGTAAGATTCACCACTGCACATCCTTCATTATTTTATTCCTCTAATTACATTTGTATTTTTTAATTTTTCTGAAAGTGGAGTCCAGAAGAGTTTTGCTGAATGCTTTTCTTTTTTCTCTCTCCAAACAAGGGATGCTTCCAAACAGGAACATACCAACACTTGCAACAGAAAACAGACTGCAGACCCTACCAAGGTATCAGACAACTCCTTTAACATAAATTGTTTGAGGTATAATTTCAGGTAAGTGATCCTAACATGCTGACACATTTTCTGCCTTTGGCCTCAGGGCCTCAATCACAGTCATTTAGTTAAATATCACATTAAGTCCCCTGGGTTCAATTCTTCACAAAAGTTAACAAACACAGGCTTAGAGTGCATGTTTGCTCTCCCACATGACTGAGTGCTCTCCCTGTGCTTGTGCTCTTGGGTAACTGCAGTCACTGCCCTAAATGCACTATGATTCAAAGTTTACCCTGTCATAGAGCTACAGCCACTCTAGAAATAATCAGAAATAATCACATGAAGTGATATCAAGTACTGCTATTTTGAGCATTTGTTTAGTAGCCTCAGAGAGCAAGTCCTCAGTCACTTTTACAGAAAAAGAAAAGCAGGAGTCTGGGGTCCTCCAAGGAAGGTCTGCTCTGCTCAGCTCTGGCAGGGGAATGTCTCATATTGCCAACTAGCAAGCAAACTACTTCTGTTTGTTTGGAGAATTGCAATCACTGCCATAATTGCTGCCTTTTAGTTTGTCTCCCATCTCCATCTATTTACAAAAGTTCAGCAAATACCCAGTTTGATTCTCTGCTGTGCACACAAAAGGACTTTTTCCTTTCAGGAGCCTTAAAGACCCTCCCTGGAGATGTTCAAAGAACCTGGATGGGCACTGAGAGCTCTGGGGTGGGTGACACGGTGGGGATCAGGCACAGGCTGGGCTTGATGACCCTGGAAGGCTTTTCCAACCATAATGATTATCTCTAACTATGACAAGCTTTGTTTGAACAACCACAAGGTTATTCAATATATATATATAACCTGGGAGAAAACAGAAGGGAAGAGCTCAGTGCTCTGTTCCTTTATCAGCACAAAGCTCCAGCAGCCAACCCCCATAAACACAGTCCAGCTCTGGCAAGTACAGCTGGCTTTTTCTCCTAAAATGAGCTTCTAGGATAAGCAAAACCTGGTGGTGTCTGCAGGGATCAATGGGACAAGAAGAACATGGGGATGTAATCAAAGCTGTGCCACACTGATGCTTTTGTGCTTTGTTCTGGTACAGAGCTGGGCTTTGTTTTGGTTTGTGTTACTTAAACACATTTTGTCACAAAGCACTTCACAGTTTGATAATAAAAATTGACCTATTTCTCCCCAAGGATATAAACACAGTATCTCACATATCCAACCACAAGCTGAACTTTTTTTTGCTCTTGGTTTGTGACACAACTGCCTGGAACACTGGGTTGGTTAATAGACACAAATGGTAAGAGAAAGAACATGGTAGAGACTGTAACCTAATGAAGAAACAAATTAAAATATATCTATGTATTTTACATACAAAATTAACATTAAATTTTGAAATAAACCGCCTTTCCTCTTCAGCTTTCCACAAAAACACATATAAAGTCACATGTTTCAATAGTGCAGCCCCCATACAAGAACTCACACTGCTGGAATTGCAAATAAACCTCCACTACTGTGAAATAACCCTATCAATGCAAGTGTCTTACTGGCCAATTATTAGTCATTTCCCCCATTCCCTTCTACCAGAATTACCTACTGTATTTTGTCCTGTTCAGATTGAAAACAGGATAAATATATGCTGCAGGAACCAGAGGGCCATTTGTCTGATCTTACTGACAGAAGTTTGATTGATGCAAAGAAAATTATCACCTCACCTGCAGCAAAACATTTTGGTGTGGGTAGAGGTGTCTGTGAGTGGATAACGTTATAGCTGTCACTCCAATTGCTGCCCTGGAGAGCAGCTAATGAGAAAGGCAAGGAACAGGTGCCTATAAAAATCTCAGAGCTGACACAAATACCTACAATGGTTTTACCCAAGACAGAATCCTCGCTTTTTTACAGCTGTTCAAGCAGGCAGTAGAGTACATACCACTGAGTGCAGTAAGTACAGGAGGCTGCTAATTTACTGTACACAGCCACTCGAAATAGCTTTCATTAGAACACCTCCCCAGCTGCACAGTATGGACTTCAGGAGGCTGTTTCTTCGTGCTCTCACGTGCTATTCAGGTCATACTTTGTGTTAGAAAGTTTATTTTCCTGTAGTTCCTGGCAGCATCGTTGTGGAAGCCCCACTCAGCTAAGCAGCAAGTCCATTGCTGATTATCATTTATATCATTTATTTTTTCCTGCTCACACCTCAGATAAATCTGATCCATCTGTGCCACTCATTCCTGCTTTTGAAGCAGAAATATAACTCTCTGCTAAACCTCTACAACATCCCCCACCCCAAAAATCCCAGGAGTAAAATGCAGGTTCCTAAAGTTGCTGCCACAGAGTAAAGATGGCTCTGAGGCTCCTTAGACTTTAGAGAGTTAAGAAAATCCTATGAGCACATAGTGTAAAAATATTCTGGGGTGTTTTTCATGTGCTTAGAGGTCACAGACACTCTGTGGTTTACATATGTCTATTCATATGCCAGCTGGGATGGTGAGCACTAAGTTGTGTTTTCCAAGTAAATACATGTGTTCAGCTCTTCCCCCTCCCAGTTTCACTCCATCTGATTATCTCCTAGCTGGAACAGCCAGGGAGGCTCTGTCTCAAGCACTGTGAGCCACAGAAAAAGCCCTCACATTTAAGGTCAGGTTGCAGGTTCACTCACCCCTAATGATCAAGGCAAACTTGACAGAAAAAAAAACCAAACAAAATCACAGCTAAGGCTGGCAACCTTATTGAGATGTAACCAACAAAAATAAAACTTAAATGATAAAAACAGAGCCTTTGCTAAGCATCAGTAAATTCTGGATGTAAAAAAAAAACAACAATCAAACCAAACAAAAACCCAAGATATTAACCAGAAGAGATCACTGTGGCTGGGAGCCCTCCCTCTCCCTGCCCACATTAAAAAACCCAGGGATGAAGCAAACTTCAGGATTTGATTCAAAAATCCCCCACACCTCCCATAAAAAGGCAGCAGTAGTAGTACAATCACTCTGGCAATCCAGTGTCCCAGATATAGCAGGCAGACACACCAGAAATGCCCGATAACCAGTTAAGGTGAATCTTTCTTTACCACTCAATACTTCTCTTTTTATTTCAGGTTTTTATGATACAGAGAGTTTCACAATACCCTGCAGACCACAACACTCCTTCCAGCTTTCCCTCTCCTGGGCTGTATCTCTGTTTATTTCCAGTTTAAAACTCAGCCTTGAAACATACTTCTTGATTTAGGCTGTTCCCTGGGAGAGACTCCACAGTATTACACCAAAAGATCAGTTCTTTCCTTTTTCACAAAGTGCATTTTGAGGCAGTAATAAATGCTAGAAATTCCAATATGCTGCACAGTGTGCTGTTCACCCTGAGAGCTGCAATGATGGGTGATAGGTGCTGGTATTTCACAAAAAGCATTCCAGAGCCTGCAAGAAACTGGGGAGGATTGAAACTACTATTCATTTTGCCTGAAAAAGAAAGGGAAAAAGGTGGGAGAGACAGCACCAAACAAAATCTGAGACTCTTTTACTCCAAAAGAATATGTATAATGGCCAAAGTACCAGCTCAGCTCACTGCTGGTGACAGTCTGGTTGCCAGATCTCAAAATACTTTCTGTGCTTTATTCCTGTCAGAGTTAAAAGATATAAATACGGGGAGAAACAGAAGGAAAAAAAATTACTACAATTCCACTAGAAATCTGTGAGTTTCACCTCCTGGATGATCTCCTGAACTCCACAGCACTTGCAGTGGAGCTGAGAACAAAGGTGACAGGGCTGGAGTTCAGAGCTCTCAGAACAAGGTCACACACAAGATCCCTTCACTCATCCTTCTGCTCACATTTTTGCTGGACAATTGTGTTGATAAAACAGCACAGGATTCCCAAGGCACTCATGTACTGATCCAAAGGCTTGGCACAGCAGGTGGAGCAGGAGTCCCCATATTCCCTCAAAATACCCAAAATTTAACATGTCAGGGAACACATTTTGGTGCTGTGGAACAAGTTCAGCCCTCATGGTGTGCAGGGTTAGAAACGTGGTGCAGGAGCACACACAAAAATCCTGCATGTCCCAGCTGTGAAAGCTTTTCTGGGGCACAGGAATCCCTTCTGGGGTGGGCTCAAGGGATTTCTTTCTGGGACTGACATCAAAAGAGTGTTTGATTTAAAATAATGTTACATTTAACCACACCTGAACTGAAAACTAGTGACTTCCAGCAAGTCTCCATTAGTTATTTGTGAGGTCTCAGGATACTTTGTCAATAATTCTTGTATTATTTGTTACTCTTTGATACAGAAATTCACCATGCAGGCAATGATCTCCTGCCACAGGAAACACTGCTCATGGAACAAGGGCTTTTCCCTGACCATGTAGGACATGTTTATAGTGCCTTCCTTGTCTCTGCTGAAGAGGTTTGTGTTAGAATTGGGGAAAGAAATATTAATAAAATCCATGTGCTTAAAGGTTTCCCCATTCCACAGCAAGAAAGAGAACAAACCTGGTAAGGAAACATATTCATTGTGGAAACTAAAGAAAATATTTTCACAAAAATACCTGAGAGTCCAGATTGATATATTTTCCCCAGAACTGACAGCAGTTCTTCCACAGAACAAGGGACTTTATAAAGACACTTAAGACACATAAATTAACCAAACAAAGGCAAGATCCTGATCAATACAGGTTCACATTCAATACTTCAAGATTGATTATATTTAGAAGAAAGGCTTAAGATCTGTTAGCTGCAAAAGCTGGAAACATCCCACTCAAATAAGGTATAGATGCTACACAGGGAAGATAATTAAGTATTTAAAGAGCTTATCTAAGGCTGGTGAGATTTTCTATAATTTAAAACCTTTCAATCACAATCTTTTTTGAAGACTCTTCTGCTTTATTTATACAGTAGTGCTCATGATGCAAGAATGACTTGTGAATTCTGTGGCCTGCATTTTACAAAATGTCAAATGAGATTAAACATTTTTTTCTGTCTGTCATGACAGCTGTAATTGAAGTGAGATATATGAAAAATAATAAAACTTCCTTAAGAGTGTAGAGCTGCTACACCTGGGGCTGAGCCACTCAGAAAATTCTCATCCTCTATGTTGAAAGTAAATCCTGGAAGAGAGAATAGTCTAGTCCCTATTGAAACTATCACAGCTCTAATGAAGGCTATTAAAATTCCATTTTTGCTCAGGAAACACCAATAATCCCACTCTAAAGACTATAACAGTGCCGTGATTTCATAAAGATGAGATATAAAGACATTATGGTGAATTTGAGGATAATTCAATAGTAGAATGATTTCCCTTAGTCTCCTTGACTAAATGCAGTGTCAACTACTGCTGAATCAAATCCCTCTGGACAGGCTTTGAGAGGACCATGCATGTGGGGAAAAACTTATATTCTGGAGACAATAAATGTATTTTTCCTAATCACTCCATTTTAAATCCTGTAAGAGAAATTAATGAAACAGTCTTCAGGAATCCTGGTGGTCACATATATATATATATATATGTATATATATATATATATATAATTTTAAATAAAATGCTTGCTTGTGACAAGACTTCAGTTCTCAAGAGCAGTTGGGTTTGTGACTCATTTGAACAATGAGCACAAAACCTTCCATGAGCAGAGTGATGGCTGCATGCTCTGAATGGCCTCACCAAAAGGCAAAAAAAAATCAATGTACCAAAAGTCTGGGTCATCCTTGAAGCACCATATTCTTGACACAAGTAAAAAACAAATTTTCTGCAAGGCTCCTCAAGTAGGATACAAGTAAGATTAAATAAAAGGGAGGTGGGAGAAAACAATGCAAGAGCAAGCACAAAAGTATTTATATTTAGAGTTTCAACCTCAGAATCATGGGAAATACTGATAAATCACTCTTTGATGAGCAGTCTGGGTCAGAAGACTGAGTAACACCACACTGCTGATCAAAAGGCAGCAGCATATGGTCAGCAGTGTTCACAAGGGTCAGTCAAAAAGTCATGAGCAGCAGCAGCAAAAGAAGGTTTTTGCTGTAATATGAAGGAAAGAAAAGAAAATTGTAGAAGCAAGTAATCCAAACCTCTTCCATTTTAATTTGTGTCTGTACCCTGCTGAGGGAACAAACAGTTTGTAAGTTGTAGTCTGTCATGTAAGTCAGTAGTAGCTGCAGGGTAATAAATAGGACAGAAAAGCATATGCAAAGTCTGATTTATGGGTTCCAAACAGAGAGAGCCCAAGTCTTGCAGCTATTTGCATCTTCCTCACATGCAAACAAGCACTGATGGAAAGTTTCCTGCTGAGAAACAGAGAGAGAGGCAAGAGATGCACTGGAGAGAAACCTGGTTAGAAAAAAAAGGAGAAAGAGGACTGGAATAATTTCTTTAGACAGGGGTTTTGTGTATCTTGGCACCAGAGCAGAGCACAATCACACAATCACAGAAGGACTGGGTTGGAAGGGGCCTTAAAGATCATTTAATTTCAATCCCCTGCCACAGGCAGGGACACCTTCCACTAGCCTAGGGTGTTCCAAGCCCTGTCCAACCTGGCCTTGGACACTTCCAGGGATTCTGGGCACCCTGTGCCAGGGCCTCAGCACACTCTGAGTAAAGAATTTCATCCCAGCATCAAATCTAAATCTCTTCTCTTTTAGTTTCAAACCATTCCTGCTCACCTTGAAGGTGTAATAGTGCAGCTGTTCAGCTGGCAGTGTTGACTTTTGGGAGCTAGGAAACATCATATTATGGGTTTTTCTTCTCAAATTCCTAGGCCAATTAATAAAATAGTTGCAGGGCTTGCTGCAACCATCACCCCATTGTTCAGCAGGTTTCTGGTCTTAGATCTAAAGTCTTAAATCTTTAAAAGTCACAGCTGGACAGGGCTGATGGGGAGGGTGTGACCTGAACCAGTCTCCCAGTACCAGAGGAGGTATTTTCCATGGCAGAAAATCAGCACATCAGAGCAAAGCTGGAAAGAGGTGCAACAGACTTGAGGGGGTGGTTCTATGAGAAGAGTATTTCATCAGCTTGCAGCTAGAATAGATGCTGGGAAACTATTTGTTTTGTAAAATGAAGCATTCTTCAGTTGGGTAGAGATGGAAAAGGAGGGCTGCAACATCTCCTCTCCAAACTGCAGTTCTGGCTGTTTCCTTGTCTCACAATCTCAGTGAGCTAACTTCCAAGTGATCATTCTTTCCTTAACACTGCAACAGGCTCCTCAATCTCTTCATTCAGACAGGACAAATGCAAACATCACCAACATGAGCTGCTCCCTGGAGTTCAGTTACACTGGCTCAGAAAACAAACCAGCTCAGCTCCAGCATTCAGAACTAAATGCTATGCAAACATCAAAAATCCCATTCACCTGAATTCCTAACAAAACTCCTGCAATGGTCTCCATTCAGCACCACTCACAGACTCCAAAAGCCTTCTGCCAGCTCCCAGCTTGGAAGCTAAGAAGGTTCTGGAGCTGCCTTAATGCCAGCATCCTTAGCCCCATCAGTCAAGTGTTTATAGAGCTCCCATCATCTGTTTCCTCATGAACTTTCAACCTTTTTTACTTCAGGATTAGAGGCTCAGCTTGTAAATGCCAACCTCTAAACCAGCAGAGGAGTTTAACCTTGCAGAGTCTGTAGATGTGTGTTGGAAGGAGGGAGAAGAATGTGTGGCACCCAGACCTAGAATCTCTGATGGCTGAACACCCACAAGAAGAGATTGTTCAAAGAAGGGTTAAACCTCATCACAATCCAAGGTGCTCCAAGATGTACAAAGCAAAAGAAAGGCTAAGTTCAGTAAGTCCGGGCAATGTAAAGAAACAACAAAGAATTTTAACTGGTTTATATCTTGCCTTGCAGTTTGTTTAAAAACAGTAAAAATAAAAAAAATGTTTCACACATCCTAAGAAACCCAACCGTGCACTGTGCAGACTCACAGGATGCTGCCAGCAAAAAAATGAAAGCTCAAATCAAGGCAAAGACAGCTGGGGAATTCATCAGCACCTGGTTCAGGGCAGAAGTTGTCCCTTCCACAGGTGATGTTCAACTTCTCAGTTCAGTGTCCTACAACAAATGCAGGATTTTGCAGAAAGCCTGTCAGCTGCAGGAATTACTGCAGGTCTGAAAGTTATCAGTGTCTGAGCTTCTTTAGCATCTGGGGCTGCAAAATGTTTAAAAGTTCCAGTAACCACATTGGCTTTAGGTATCTGCAGCTACAGAAACAGTTTCCTTTTTTCTTTGGAAATTAACTGGTTTCTCCCCTACAGATGGGATCTACAGGTCTTACTGTATTGCAAATACACCTGTTTTTTTCAGGTTTATTATTAAAAATTCTCATACTGACAATCATCTGTTCTTACTAAGAAATCTGGTGCATCTTAACTTGCATTTCACATCAAGTAAAACAATCCTTTTCTAGTGGTTTTTTTTCCCTGCTGCAAAAGCAATATATTTTGGTGCAAAAGGGGTATCCCTGCCCTGCTGAGATAAGAGCTCATGCTCAACAATTACATCCCATAAGTGCCCAAATCTGCCTGAACCATCTCAGAATCTTCACCAACATCCACGAATGGTGACAGATGACACTTCAAGGGAGTTTTCTTGAATGGAAAGCAGCTAACAGCATTGTTACCACAGGGTAGATAAATTAGGAACAGCTTTAGATCCTATTTTTCAGGAGAAGCCCATTAATAACTTCCCTACAATTAAGCAGGCAGAGGAAGGATGAGCAGAAGAGAGTTAACAATGAATGTGACTCATCTTTCATGCTAAGTCTTTAAGCTCAGTCATAAGCAAAAAAAAAAAAAAAAAGAAAGTGTAATTTTGAATTTGAATATCTCGTGAGCATCATTAGCAATCAATTTGCATGAAAATTTGTACATTAAAAAGGAATTAAAAGCTACCAGCTTTGTTTGATAATGGTACATATCTGGTGGTCATTCACTGCAAGAACACTTCCAGGTAGCAAAGGCACAGGGATGTGTTCTTGGTATTTTATGTTCTTTTCTGAGTATCAACAGTCCTGAGTTAATTTCTATGCAGTTGCCTTAAACCTCCTTAATAATTCTAACTAGAAAGTCAAAGGTTTACATGTATATCATGTATTTAGTCAAGATACTCAGTGGTGTGATAGGAGAGTTACTATCATTTCTCAGGTTGTTAGAAACAAGTTCAAGTTTAAACCAGTATTCCCTACTCATCTTACACAGAAACAAAAAGACTGCTGAAGAGAGAAACAAAAGAAGTTGGGAAAAATATAGATTGAATTGAGAATACACCATTAGTTTATGAACTTGCCTTGTACCCCTTGTGGCTTTGTATTCCTCCTGAATATGTTTGTTTACAGCCTGTTGATTAATATAAACAAGAGAAACCAGGAAAGCATATTCTGGACCATTACTGCAAGTCTGTGTGGCACTGGATGCAATGCTGAAAACTGGATCCTTTCTATAAACTGCACATTTATCACTTCTCAAGGAAATGGCTTCATTTCCCAGCTCTATTTTGGAAGTTAAACATAAGGAGAGGGAAATATTTCCTTTTGAGAGGACTCATGTTTCATACTACTGAAAATCTACAATACAACAGCCTTGTCTTCCATCTCCTTCATTGGCTTCACAGATATTAAGTTGGATGGAAAGAAGAGAAATTGGAGTTACAGCTCTTGGTGAGTGTTTGTAATCCCTTTGCCTCCTCCTTCCTTGCCACACACCCACCCCATAATTAAAATTGAGTTAAAGCAACAGCTACTGAGCTGCACTGAATTAAGCAGAACAGTGACAAGTTCAGGTAATTACCAGCCACCACCAACGAGGGGATTGTTACCACTATGACTGCAAAGAAATAAAGGAAAGAGTGGCTTTTTCAGACACTCTAATAATGACAGAGCCACTCTCCCTCATTCAGATATTTCCCAGGCAGCACAACTCTCACAAACAGCCCAGATGCAGTGTAGTGCTCAGAGAAGCTGCATCATTACATGTTTTAGAGATCTGTACTCAGCTTCTCACAGCACAGCACTGAACACTGACTGTACTTGTGTAGACTGGGAGAAAACAGGCAAAGAGAGAGCAGGCAGCCCAAGGGAACCCTCATTATCAGTGTCCTGACACTGCTGGGAGCACCAGCCAGGGAATGACTCCTGCTCACAGGCTGATAGCTTCGAGGGCCTTGATTAATGTGCAGAACTCACAGGCAGATGAATTCAAACGTGCCCAGAAACTTCCATGATCTGGATGAACATGATAAATTCAGATAGGAATCTTCACACCTGCCAGCTGCTTATTAATGCACACAGAAAATATGCTTTTTTTAACAGTAAAATCTAAATCAGATGTACCACAGCTGATCTGTCTCCCAAGGAGTTCTAAGGGACAGAGGGATGTGGTCTTCCAGTCACCCTGATGGCAAAAGAGGACAGTTGCAATACAGAACACTTTTCATATCCACACCCTGTCTCCTGGGTGAAGTACAGGGACTTGAGCATCACCAGCAGAGGTTGTATTACCCCACGATGGCAAGGATGTAGTGTCCATTTTAATGAGCACATTTGGCATTAATATCTCAGGGTATAGAACTATCTGTGTATCAGGCATGAAAATATAAAAAAAACCAAAAAAAACAACCAAACAAACAAACAAAAACACCAACCAACCAACCAAAAAAAAAAAAAAAAACCAAAAAAAAACCACCAAAAAACCCCAAACCAATACAGAAAATATTGAAAGGGTCTTTTTCCTATTCATCACATCTCTCTGTAACTACTTTATAGAAATGAAAAACTTTGGAGTTGGTGAGTCTCCTCTATGATTACATAGAAGACAACTATCTCTTCATCCCAGAAACACATTCCAGAGTGTGTTACACACATATGAATCACATACTTCCACACCCACACTGAACTTCTTGTTTGCATGGAAATCAATGACATTTCCAGAACCAGCTCCAGCCCAAGATCAGGCTCAGCTGAAGAACAAAGATATTTTCATTTCTTATGACTTTTAAGCTGCAGAAAATTCTTTCTCCTAGTAGGACTCCCTGCTGTTGAATATTTAACTGAAACTATTCTCAAGTCAGCTCCAGTAATAAATACTGAGACAGCAAAACACCTGTAGAGCTTTTCCTTGATGAGTCTGTCTTAGAACTGTAAATCTGAAATTTTCACAGCGTATTTCATACTGGAGAAGCTTCCATATACGGATTTATTTAAATGGGAAATTATTTATCATGTTTTTCACACCTGAGTATCTCAACTCCAACAATTTGACAGGTTTTTTTTATTCAGTTCATTGTTTAGTGCTCATGTTTACACTGTTTTCCTTTGTTTTGTGGTTTGGGGTTGGTTTTATTTTGTAAATTCCAGTGCCTGCTTTTAAGAAGAGACTCAATCACTCGAGCAGATTTCAGTGTGTACCTGGTGAGTTAATAAACAGATGGTGGAATTACAGTGATGAGCATCACACCAGAAAAGACCCAGAGAGGGAAGGATAAACAACTCTGACAAGGAACCCACCTCTCCCTCTGGTGTCACTCAAGGCACCAGCTCCTCCTGTGACTGATAAAAGCTTGATAAAAGCAAAAGAAAGCTGTCCCAAATATCACAGCGATGACAGAAAGCCTCTCAGGTAAGAGACAGGTTATTTTTCCAGCCAAACACTTTGAAAATCAACTAAGACAAAACTGAAAGGAACTAGAACATCCCCTTGGAGGTCTGTGGAGAGGCTGTGCTGAGGCTCAAGAGGCTCCTCCTACCCCTGTAGTAGCAGAAGAGACCCTATGAAAATGCCAGGAGCCTTAAAAGGATGTTAAGGTAGCAACAGGTAGCAGGAAACTCATTTTGAGATGCTTCTAGAGAGTGAAAACCTCAGAAAAACTGAATCATAAAAATAGGATATAGATGCTGTAATAGTCCCTCTTTATCAGCTCTGCTCAGATTCCTATCATATATTGAGTGATTTATTTGGGCATCCAGAGTATCTGAAAGGGATCAAGGAATAAAAAAAGCAGCTGCAAACAGTCCTCCATACACCCCCACAGAGTTTAAAATGTTATGCACAGCCTTACCTAACATGACAAGTGTCCTGGAAGGACACCAGCATTAATACAGACCTTAAATGATGAAATTCTAGCCAATTTCCACAGTATTTTAAACAATCTTTATACAAGCAAGGCCTACATTTTGCTCAGAATATGAGTAACTGCCACGCAGCTTTTACTTAAAAGAAAATTACAGGCAGGAAATGTTCCATTCAGGTGTGAGCAGTGTAGCGAGACACAGAATCTCTGGGGTTTTTTTTTAAACTGCCCTGTACAAAATTGTATTAAATTACTATATGTGCACCAGTAAGAGAGAAGAAATAGAGAAGAGCTATTTCCACTGGAGCACCAAAGGATGGCAAGGGGGGCAGATGGAAATGATAGGTTTTGCTGGCCTGGCTATTATGATTGGAGAGTGCAAAGAGAAGAATAAATGTATTGTCATTTATTCAAGCCAGAAGACAGAGAAGCATTAGCACATACAGCAAATAGCTGCCTAGAGAACAGCATTTTCACAGGATTATAAATGTATCTCCTGCCACTAAACATACTGGAATAATTTGGAACTAATACTGTTATATTCTTTTGTATAAAATTGCCAGTAATTTCTTTTCAATAATACATTGCTCTTAGTGAAGGTGCCCACAGACAATCAAGGTGGTGTGTGCTTAATTTCATTGATCATTCCATTTGCTGAAACAGGTATTTACTGTCCAATTTGGGGTTTAGGAGTATGCACATTTCAAAGTAAAACCTCTATTTTGATATCTACCAAACTTTTTCATTCAATATTGAGAAATGTAAACTACTTTCTGTTCTAAATACTCCAATAAAACTTCATATGCATAAGGAAGCAAACAGATCTTTCAATTAAAAGATTACATAGACACCCTTTTAAATCTTAATCTTTGTTGAAGAAACACTCTGTGACTTTATGTTCTTCTGATCAAGAGGAAGAACGTGAGAAGCAGACATTTAGCTTGGATTTAGCAAGTTTAGGAGCAGGACTATCAATTGAGCAAAATCTCAATTATAGGCTAATTGAATATATGCTCAAGTACATTATTATAATTCAATAATCATCTCTTCAGAATTAAACAATTCCAATTTGCTTTCGTTTCCGCCTGTGTGCGTGCATTACGAATTTGCTATTATTCACACTAAAATTAGTTGGGCTGGTTGGAAGCCCAGTGTGTCACGGGGTGGCACCAAACTGACCTCAAATGAGCCACTTAACCTCACCTGCTTCCTAATCAGGGATGAGGAGCAGGATGGGATCTTCCCACAACAATATTACCCTGCTAAAGTTCCTTCCAGGTGGGTGCACTGCTGAGCAATCCAGCAACGAAGGCATCAGCATCTTTCCCACTGGACATCCAGCCATTCATGGTTTTAACATATTCTTCTATTTTTTTTTCCCTGTTTGTATTAACAAGCACAAAGTTCTCAAGCTGTGTCAAGGGAAATATAGGTTGGATATTAGGGAAAAGTTTTTTAAAAGGGTGATAAAGTTCTGGAATAACCTGCCCGGGGAGGTGGTGGAGTCACCATTTCTGGATGTGTTTAACAAAGCCTGGATGTGGCACTGGGTGCCAGGGTTTAGTTGAGGGGTTGGGGCTGGGTTGGACTTGATCATTTTGAAGGCCTCTTCCAACCCAGTGATTCTGTGAGTTCCAGGCACCTAACTGAGTCTCGAATGTTCTGATAGCTGCTTGCTCCAGAAGGCTGCCTTCCCTCTATTTAGCTGTGGTACAATCCTAGGTGTGCCTGGCAGCTCAATTCCCTTTTAATCATGAATTAATTCCTCCAGATTTGAACAAGATGGGTGGGAGTTAAAAGCACTTTAATTCACCGGGTGGGAATTAAAAGCACTTGATATCCAGCACAAGCATTCTCCTGGTGATATGTCATCCAAACACCTGCACCACAAAACACTGCAAGGCATAACAAAGGCATCTGAACACCAATGGACAAATCAGGTGGCAGAAAGCAACACAGTGGACAACTTGATCCTGTTTCTACAGCTGCCCTCTGTTTCCATACCCTCCATTTAGATCAGTAAATTATACCCTATGAGCAGTCCCAGATTTCAAATTCCTCTCACCTCAAACACAGAGTACCTCAGGAGCAACTCAGCCACCTTCTGAACTCATCACCTAAGAGTCAATGAGCACTCCTGTGGTGCAGCTCAAGGTAGGTTTAAAAAATAAATAAATAAGAACCCAGGGGATAGCACTTCACCACCTGCCTCGGAAAGGTGAGATTAAGACACACCTACATGTGTCAGGCTCCTGAATCATGGTAATTTACATGGCTAAAATCCAAACACCTTTCAAGAACTACTGATGCTTCTACTCTGGACTTCAGGGTGTCAGCAGAATCAATCCCAGCATTTACTGCCAGCAGCCCTGAACAGTCTCTGCTGACATGGAATGCTCCACCACAAAATTATTTCTGCCTGATAAAATACTGGAAAGGAAAGCAGTTTGTGAAGCTGACTGACAGCAAACTGTTCAGCTGACTACAGTAAAAGTCTCCATAGCCACAATATTTTACTACAAAACCTTACAAAGAGGACTGTTTCCAAAGTTTAAATTCAAATACCCAAGATACCGACTTGTAAGAGCCATATCAAAAGATGCAGGATTCCAGGTGGCTCTTCAAAATGCTGTTTATTGTATCCAAGATGTTACAGCAGTCCAGTGTCATGGGTGACAGGGCATGTGCCTACACCTGTCAGCTCCAGCTGCAGACAAGCCTGAAGATGCTTTAATTTTGGTTACAATGCATTATATACTTTTCTTTGCTCAGCATCTTAATACATAACAACCAATCTATACCTTTACTTTTACCTATAGCCTATCAAAACTACTATAATTACCATATTCATGTTACTATTCTCCAATCACTAAAAGTTAGTATGTTACAGTTCAAGCTAGACGTTGTTTTTCAGTTTTCTTGCAGTGGCAAATTCTGAGACCTTTTTTCTACTTGCAACATTGGCAGTCTTGTTTGCCTTTGGAATCTTTTTGCTTGGTAAAAACATCTTCTGTTTGAGGTGGTTTTATCCTTTGCTATAAGCCATAAAAACCCCTTCTAACCAACATACCTTTACCTTCTTAGTTATCCAGTAAGACTGGCTCACCAATTCTTTTCTTCTATATCAAAACTTGCTTTCATTTCTATTCCTTCTTCTTATTCTACACTCAAAAATCTTTCTGCCAAGCATACATATCTGTGAGACTTTCTCGTCAAACTTTCATCCTTCCCAACACCGACTCAAACTCAGGCCACTTTCACCCTTTTTCCTTACTTTAACACAAATGAAAGAAGGCCCAACAGAATGCCAGCTTTTATAGGCAGTTATCCCCCAGGAGGAAACACTCCTTGTGCACGGATATGGTTTGCTGCTCCTACCTTTGACGATGAGCTCGGCGTAGTTGGAGACGCCGGAGCCGCCGTCGGAGCGGATGACGCAGCGGTACTTGCTGATGCTGCGCTGCGACGTGTCGGCCACGCTGACCGTGGCTGAGAAACGCCTGTGGTTGACCACTCGAGTGACCATCAGGGCTGTGTCCCTCCCGTTCCACTGCTGCAGAGGCAGAGAGAAATAATGCCATAATGGAGACAGGTTGCCAACATGCAATGGTGCATCCATGTGCATCCATGCATCCATTCGCTCCTTGGGGTGCTTAACGTAGCTCAGAGCTCGGTGTTCATGTTTTGGGAGAGGTTTTGTACAAGCACGGCTTTTCAGGGGAAGAATTCAGCCATTCTCTCAGGAAATCCACAGGGCTGTGTGAGGTGGGACCTAAATATTCTTATACATAGGTGAGGGTGCTGAGGCGCTGGCACAGGGTGCCCAGAGCAGCTGTGGCTGCCCCTGGATCCCTGGCAGTGTTCAAGGCCAGGCTGGACGGGGCTTGGAGCAACCTGGGATAGTGGAGGGTGTCCCTGCCATGGCAGGGGGGTGGGACTGGATGAACTTTAAGGTCCCTTTCAAACCCAAACCTGTGATTCTATGATATATTTAAGTTTGCATTTATATTTAATATTTGAGATATATCTGGGCTTTTGGTGTGTTCTAAGGTTACAAAGAGGGTGAAGTGTCTGGAAGGGAACCCATATGAGGGGCAGGACACTGAGGACACTTGGCTTGGTCAGAGTAAGAAGGGGGTGGGACTGACAGGACCCAGGGAACGGCTGGAGCTGTGTCAGGGCAGGCTCAGGCTGGATCTCAGGGCAAGGTTCTTCCCCAGAGGGTGCTGGCACTGCCCAGGCTCCCCAGGGAATGGTCCCGGCCCCGAGGCTGCCAGAGCTCCAGGAGCGTTGGGACAGCGCTGCCAGGGATGGACAGGGTGGGGCTGTTGGGGTGTCTGTGCAGGGCCAGGGGCTGGGCTGGGTGATCCTGTGGCTCCCTTCCAACTCAGGGCATTCTCTGCTCTAAGATTAGTTCCTGCAAAGGCTGCAGAGGGGCAGCTCTGGCTGCCACTGTGCAGTTCCACCCAGTGTAATTAGAGGCCCAGCTTGGATGTGAAAACACAACAGCTGAAGGCTTTGTGTTCACCTGGGAAAACACTACAAATGAACAGATTCTGTAAATTCGGCCTTTTCAGATGCAAAACTGTGATTCTGGACCAATTTAAATAAATTGGTTGGATGAGCAGACATCCTTTTATATCCAGCATTCCCCAATAAACCTCTCTACCAATGCCAGACCACATTTTTCCAATTGGAAAAGGGACAGACGAAGAATTAGCCAGAAATTGTTCTCCACAGTATAAACACCTCAACTTGCTCATTTGTCCAGTTTATTAGGAATTTCAAAGGAGAGCACATTGCTGTTTTGGCAGTTTCCACTAAACAGTTTTTAAGGGTGTTTCCAAGGCTATTTTCATTAAATGTTGCTGTTTTAAAGAATGGAAAGTAGGTTTTCATTAACAATAGCAATTCTTCCCTCCCCAACTCTGCTTCTCACAGGAGAGGTTCATATTGCTGCAGGTCAGAAATGTTTTTACACACGTCTAATTATAATTGAGAAAATATTTTAATGAAAGAACCAAAAAAAGATAAAGTAAGTCAAAAATATATCTCAGTGGGTGCTAGACATACATCACAGGTAAATAAATTTAAGCTAAAAATGTAATTTTTAGGAGAACAGTTGTGATAAGAGCATAGTTACTGAATATAAAATTATTTTTATATAATGCCAACTACGTGTCTCACCAACTTAAGCCTTTTTCCCAGTACTATTTTTAATTTTTATGATTAGATAAGCCAATTCCTTGATTTAGACCAGATTTTAAAATGCTATTTTAGAATTTTATTAAAATGCCTGAAGTCAATTATAAAATTTGATAAAATCTGGTAATTATTTGACTACAAAGGCCCTTCCTGTCTGCCCCAGATGTTACAACTGTGAGTTGATCAGACCCTCAGTCACATCACTCCAAGCTGAGAATAAAACTTTCAGACTGGCTTTCATGTTCTCCAAATTATGTTGGTCCTATGCACGTGCAACAAGAATCCTCTCGACTTGTTTAGGAGTTAAACATTTAGGAAATCAATGATTTTAAAAGCTTCTGGAATGGTAATGTTGAGTGGCCACATATCAGAGAAATTCAAGGGGCAGGACAAATTATTGTGTCCTTCACTGGGGCACACACACCCCATGTGCTGATGTTGGGGTTGATGTCTGTTCTGTGTCCAATTCTAACATTGAAAATGAATTCCCAAGGTTTTTGATGCATCCACCAGAACAGCAGGACCCACACAAGTTTGATTAGCAAGCTGCAAATAAGACACCCAGGGAGGGAATATTTTGGTCTTTTAATGAGTGACTAAAAGGAACAAGATCAAATCTGCTGTCAAGGCAGCCAAGGGGAAACTGGGAGCAAGAAATGGGTGCAAACTGAGGTTCCTATTTTAACCACTCAGGTAAGTAATTTCAGACCTTGGAGATTTCCTTCTTAACAATTATCACTGACTCCAGGCTGAGAACATTTTTAGAGGGTGAAAGGAGAGCTGATGGCATAATAAAGCAGAAGAGAACTCTTCCACTTCCTCTCTCATCTGCTTTATGGCTGAGTGTTTACAGGTACATGGGCATTTTTTTTAAGCCAGAATTTTGCTGTCACTGACCATTTTTTCCTTTTTCTGTCTCCTGATTCCATGCTTTGTCACCTCAAACTCTCACCTATAAGCAATTTACGACAGCTCTTCAAAAGATCTTGATGAAAAGATTTTGCTTCCCCACCAATCTTTCTCTACTTATTTATTTCATTTGCAAAAGCAAACAGAGCCCCAAATTAAACACAAAAAAACCAGTAGGGCATTGCTTTACCTGGAGCCAGAGCTTGTCGTGCTGTGACCACTTTCCCCCGGCGATGCACTGGAAGGTGGCGTTCTGCCCCACGTTCACCTCCACGTTCTGCAGCCGCAGGAAATGGGGGGCTTTTCCTGACAAAAGAGGCAGAGGATTGCAAGGGTAGAGCCAGGCAGGAACCACCCGTGCTGCACCCACCCAAACACCCAGCAAAGCCTTGCAGCTCTCACTGCCAAGGGGGCTTTGCAAAATGAAGCTGTCCTTGGGTGTTTAACTGCTCCCTGCAGGGAGGAGTGGAGATGGAGCTGAGAGAGGGTGGCCTGAGGGATCTTAGAGAGCCGTGGCACCTCTTAAAACACAGACTTGGATCAAATCACAAGTTCATGGTCACCGGCACAATTTCTTATTGCCTGCTATAAAGAGTAATTGAGTCATCTCTTTTCTTCAGAAAACTATGTTTCTAAAAAGGTCAAAAAAAGTCAAATGCTTTTGCGCTTGTCAAGCATGACTGACCCAAACCCCATTTTCACAAGAGTCTTTTATTCTTTTTCTTTTCTTGACTATCAGATATGTCCTAGACCTTTAAAATAATGCTTCATCAATATCAAATCAGATATTAAATGAAATATTCATTTAATAGTATTGTATCACTGGTTTAGTTTAAGATCACTGATATCAATGTTTTGCTGACACTAAATTCAGCATTAGTTCAAAATTAAACCAGTGTTATTAAAAATGCAGACATCTTTTTTTCACAAAGAAGCTAGATGAGAGGATTATCTTTTTGATTAAATATCAGACTGAGTTAGATCTCTATCTAACTAAAAGTATAAACAAGATTACAGCAGCAAATGCAACACCTTTAAGTGAATTATTCTCTTGCAGGGCTTCAGAAAAAGGCTTGTGCATCATTTGAAAAATTTTAGTATGACACACTGAAAAAACTTACACATAAAAAGGTCAGTGTTTTTCAACATCATCTGCACATTTTCTAGTATGATTAGACACTGAAATACATAATTTCAGAGGACAATATAACCTCTCTTCTGTTGGAGGAAACAGCTTTAAAGGGAAGTGGGCATCTGTGGCCACGCGTGGCTGAAACTTGATGTACAAGTGTTTGACACATGAACAGAGAACACATGTTCATACACCATGTCAAATGTTTTTATCTGCTCCTATGCCCCATCCAACACATAGCTCACTGACAACTCCTGAAGGACAGGAGCTCTGCACCATCCTGCTTTCTGGGCAGCAGGGATTTGCATCAAGGTTTACTGAAAAACTCCCTTCTGGGTGACATTCAGAACGTTTCCAACTCAGGGTCAGGATCATTCCTGATCAAATACTGATCAATATTTGTCTAAATTCCTGCAGTCTAAAGTGTGCAGCTGTAAGTCAGCTAAAAATATGAAGGTGTGGAGTCCCACCAATGCCAACATCCTGGTCCTTGGGTCTTCCCAGCTTCTGGAGCATGGGTTGTGCTGTCATGGGTAGGGCTCATGCACACAGAGTCAATGAGCTTTTAGCATAAGCAAAATGGATATTCCAGTGTATTGCTTCACAGGACAAAGGAAAACAAAAGGCAGCACCACCAATATATTTATTTTTCTGTATTACTCTGTCATTAGGAGCATTTCACTGCTTTTTGCTGACTTCAGTTTGCCTGCCTTTGTCATCTGTGAAGGTAAAGCAGAAATAAAGAAATAAGACCAATGATTTCAGTAACCTCCAGGGTCACCTGGAGCTTCATGGTCCCTGTGTTTTGATTTACAGCAATTGTAAAAGGAACCTGAGGGACAAAGGCTGTACAAGAAAGGGAACACGTGGGTGACGTTTACCCTGGTGACTGACACTGCTGAACAACAGAAGCAGCACTGGGAACCAGACAGGAGCAGCATTTACAGAGACTGCAGAGAACTTGCAGCTTGTAATGAGCTCTGTATGCTGGCGGTTGCAAACAGATTGAAAAAAACCCCAAACAACCAATCCTGTTTGAATCATTTTGTTGTTGACTCACCAAGAATGCACTTAATTTTGACAAGGACCTGTATATACTTGAAGAAATGGATTCAAAATCAGTTTACTTAATTAAGCAGGGATACAACACAGCATCCTGCCTAACTGCTTTAAATCCCATCATTTTCTTGTTGAGGCTCTGCCCCATGGTTTGTTTAGTGGCCTCTATCCCAGTGAAGGGACCAGAAATCA
Source organism: Peucedramus taeniatus (assembly GCA_013400575.1). NCBI lineage: Eukaryota > Metazoa > Chordata > Aves > Passeriformes > Fringillidae > Peucedramus > Peucedramus taeniatus. Next base: position 101,806 of record WBNO01007517.1, on the reverse strand, counting down.
CCCAACATGCTGTGGAAGGCACAGACCATTTGGGAATTTGTCTGGATGCTGCCAGTTATCAGCAACATCTGGTTAATACAGACTGTAAGTATTCCTTAATGAAGTAAATGCACCCAAAGGCCTGAGCAATGAGCACATGGTAAATACAAATATAATTTACTTAAGCAGCAATTAAGCATACTGCAGTTATCAGAAATGTCCTGTTAAACTTGAGCAGAACCATGTCTGTCACATTGAATGGCAGATGTTCTTTGACATTCTGATCACAGCAAAAACAGCTGATTTCACTCCATCCATATGATCCATCATTTTTTTTGTGAGCAGCTGTCACTGACTTACTGAAACCATGAGCCAGAAAGAGGGGCTGTTAAAAAAGATCTTTGCAAGTAACTGTACATTACATTTATAAAATATACAAAGTCCTCAAGCCCTTTCTTGGGTCCCTTGAGGACCCAAGGAGGTAGGTAAAGGAATCAAACAAGTTTAGGCTCAAAGACTGAGGCACAATGCTTCTTCGAACATAAAAAAGTAAATAAATCTCAGCTTATTCTTGTGTCTGCAATAGAAGAAATGCAGCACTAACATTTCTGAACAGTGTAATGAACCTGCATTAGTTTCTACTCCTGTATAAGTGCAGTCTCTGAACAAAATTCATTTTTAATCTCTTCACAGCTCTCTGAGCAGGTCTAATATGTTGAAACCAACCAACCTTTGGGACAGGCCTCTTACCAAGGAAACACTGAAACAATTTTTTTGTCTGTTTTTCTCAGAAGTTAACCACACTGGTTATTATGAGAAGCTTTTTCAATTGTTTTCTACAGCAATAAGATTAGGAAATAATAAACCCATCAGTTTATTAGCAAGTAAAGAAGAGAGAATTCCACTAGCTATAAACTGAGAACAGCTTTGCCTTTTGCACAGCTTGTAAAGGTAGTTAATTAAGCAAGGCTGACTGTCCTTAGGGACAGACATTTTAGTGCTGCCCCAACTGGGTAAATCTCTCCTTTAGACTACAAACTGTGGACTACAACATGCTGGTACAGGCAGAGAAATAAAGAGTGCTCACTGCAGGGATGGGCGAGAACTCTGACTTCATCCACAGCTATGTACCCAGGGTGTCCTTTCAAAGAGACAGATTCAAATATCACCTGAAATACAAAAGAAAAAAAAAATTTAGAAAGAACATTTACATCAGTAATTTCAGCAGTCACCACATTCTGCTGTTATTCCAAGTCTGAGTCATTCCAGGCATTTTGTTAACAATGAAGGGATACCAGGGCAATTCAGTGTGTGAGTGCCACATCAAATCTGTTGGGGAAGCAAAACAAAGGATTAGAACAACATTCAATAGGATTAAAGACAGCTCTGTGCATCTCTGATTTGGAAAAGCAAAAAGTGCCCTGGGTATATACACACACCTATATTCACTTAAGCACCAGTCCAAGAACATTAAGTGGATAATAATTTGATATCTTGTTCTCAGTATGCCTTGGAAAACTGGAGAAAGCACTACATGAGACAGAAGTCTCTTCCTGGATCAGTGACCATGCATTCCAGTCATTTGTAACTTCTAAAATTCACTACTAGAACACAGAGTTAACTATTTAGAACCAGTTTTCAACAGTTCTTTTTGTTCTAAATAAAAGCTGGCATCCCCAGCCTGTCACTGTTCAGCCTTTCCTTTATCTCCTTCATCAAAAGATTTAATACAGTAAAAGGTTCAACTGTCCAAATATTGCCCTGGATAAAAATAGACCAAAAATATCCTTCCTAACGACAGAATTGCTGTTGTTCATTTTTCTTTGTATTTGGGCTTCCAGAACATAATTTCTTGTCATGTTCTCATGACTTCCTAAGATCTCTTCCCCCAATTCAAAACACAGACAGATGTGAGATCTCCTGAAACACATCCATAAGGAAAAAAAAAAAAAAAAACAACAAAAAAAAAAAAAAAAAAAAAAAAAAAAAAAAAAAAAAAAAAAAAACAGGCAAAGACAAGCTAAGAAAAGCTCAGGTACTAATAATATGTAGAAACAAAGTTCTCCTCCAGAGGGGACTGGACAACAATTAGGCTGCCCAGGAAATACTAGGAAGAAGCAAGCCACTGGAAGATAAAATAATCCAAAAACCATTAGCAAGTGTTTTGTGTTATCAAGGTCCTTGATAGGCTTTTTAGGGACTGTATAAATAAGAGTATAAAATAGCAGTCTTTAGTATGGAAATTATAATTACTTTGGCAATTAAATATCATTCATGATAAAAATTACATTTACTGGGAAGGTCATGCAAGGCTCTACTGCAACTCCCTTCAGACCTGAATTCAAGCGCAACATTACAGCTACAAAATCTTATTTTAGTTTTACATTTGTGAAAAGTCATAAGTCAAAAGACATAAGTTCCACAAGGTCATTCTCAATTATCTGCAAATCAAGAACTTGATAAGTTCTCCAAGGCATTGACATCAGGTAGGAGTGGGTGGCAAAAGTAAGCACCAACACACAGAGAAGTGGCTTTGGTTAATTATCAATATGTGCAGGGTCTTTAATACAGCACAATATAACTTAATAATAACCAACTCAGCCTCTAAAAAATCCCTGTCCACTGGTGCAGAATCCACTGAGTAGAGGACTCCTCTCAATTCAAGCAATATTGTTTGACAATTTTATTCTGTTCTGCTTTATACTCAGATCTTCCTGCCCTTTCCCAGTCCAAGCTTACACATTATTGTCTTTTTGTGTATTTTAAAGCATCTCATCCCTATCAAAGTGAGAAGCACAGAAGCACCCAGGCTTTCCTGAAAACTGTGAAATGAGACCCAACATGGGGAAAAAGCAGGAATAAATGTTTATGGGGCCCATTTCTGCAAATCTCATGCTCAGTATCACTCATGTCCTTTTAAATTAATTTGAAACACAGCATGATGGTTGAGACAGGCAATGCTTTGCAATTAATAATGCTCTGCATTTAAAGAACTGAATTTAAAGAAACGAATACAGTTGACAAAATACAAAGCTTCACTCTTAAAAAAAGCATTCTTAAATGCTCCTGAGGTCTGCAAATACAAAGTCATTTCATGTTTCCTTCCCACTAAACAAGCCCCCGTTGCAGCGCTGTGATTTACCAACAATGTCTGTGTTAGCAGCCTAGCCCAGCTCATCTGTTGTGCTACAACACTTTTCTCCAGGCATGGATCAATAACATTCCTTGCTATACATCAAAAAAACACCTTCCTGGCAGGCTCTAGTGCTGCCCTTGGTGCATTCTGGGACTGAGTTCATCCTTATGGCAAGCAGTAATTCAAGATTACATGTATTACCTTTCTCCAAGAACCATTAGAGCTTTTTCTCGCTACGCTGGAAAACATTTGCAGGCTGAGAATCCAAGTACAAGTAACTCCAGGGTAGACATGATAAATCTCCCCACGTTTCTATCTCAGCTAAGTGCTTCTGCAGCCAGATGACTCCTATGACCCTTGCACAGAACTGCCAGACCTAAAACATCACCTCTGGCAACTGCTTTGGATACCAGTTTTCCACCAGCCACATCTCCAAAGCTCAAATACTTGACAAAGCCCCAGACCAGGGCAGAGAGTTTGAGATTGTTGTGTCTGGTTGAATTTTTGATGCACATACCAGTTCAGGATAATGTTGTTTCTGTGCATTAGATAATTGACATTTTGCCTGAGTTCAATATTTAAGGAAAATGTTGGTTTTGCATGGTCTTTTCAAAATACAGAACAGGCTGACAGGCCTCCTGCCTACAGAGAGTTCTCCAGGAATACAATTCTGATTTAAAGCTGGCAAAGAAATGGCAAGTGTGAGGGTGCAGAGGCCCTGGCACAGGGTGCCCAGAGCAGCTGAGGCTGCCCCTGGATCCCTGGAAGTGCCCAGGGCCAGGCTGGACAGGGCTTGTGGGATAGTGGAAGGTGTCCCTGCCCAGGGCAGGGGATGGAATGAGATGATCTTTGGGGTCCCTTCTAACCCAAGCCTTCCTAGGATTTTATTAAATAACACTGCAGTGGCACATTCTAGATGATGAATACGAAAAACAAGACACTCTTCAGGCAGCAACTTTCCCCAATTTTTGTCTTTCTCATGCCTCTGGACTTATTTAGGCAGAAGTGTTACTTTAGGCTGGCAAACACCAATCACTTTTCCTCTTCATTTTTTTAAGTTCTCTTTTTTCTTTTTATTTTTTTCTTAAACCTTGCTTAAATGTAGAAACTCACAGGTCTACAGACCATAAACAAGGTGATTTATAAAAACAGAGACTGAAATCAGTCTACTAGACCCCCGTAATATCGAGGACAGATATCAAATTTTAAAAGCCATGCTTAAGGAACAAAAATACAAGGATGACCAGAAGGAAACATCACTCTCACTCATCACAAATTTAGAAAGTAGCCCCTTGCATTTTCTAGGAAGGAACTACTCCTGAGCAGATACTGCTGCCTTCCAATCCACTCATTTTTGTGCTTCAGTAGAAAATTCTTGTTTGATTTAAAGGATTCTTTTGCCCAAGAAAAGCAAACTTGACCTGCCAAAGTACTTGTAAAAGACCTAAGTGAGGCTCAGGAAGCCTCCTATTGATATATCTGAGAGCAGGATTCCTCTTAGTGTGAGATCAGACTGCCTTTTGCAGGTTTTTCAAGCACCGATTTTCTGGGTGAAAGATCATTTCTGTTATCTCTGTGGAGCACCAACGATGAAGCAAATTCTGCTTCATGCCCAGGATCATGTTAATATGAATGGAGTAGGAGCACTCCAGTGTGCCTTCAGAACAGTCACAAGTTGTGCACTGCCCTTAAAACACCATTTTCCACACATTTGCATTTCTTTATCCTTCCCTCTCACCCGCCTGGTGCACTCTGTGGATTCTGCTGGTATCCACAACTCTTTCAGAGGCAGAACATTAAAGCATCTTCCTCCAGCTCGGATTTTACAGACCTCCTACCCAGTTATTAGAAGCAAGAAAAAGAGAGGCTTTTCTACCTGCTGTTTTTTATACACAGACTATTTGCTGCCTTTTCATAGTTCTTTCTGTCCTGGTGCCTATCTCACTCACACTCACTCATGGCTTTTATTAGTATCACATGGACATCAAATCTCCTGCAAGGTTTAGGATGCAATTACCTCCCAAGCTTTTTTTTTTTTTTTTTTGGTGTGTGTCTTGAATATAAAACAAAAGTATCCCTTCAACAAATAAAAAGCAGTATGTGAGTCTATTGTGTGCAAATTATCTAACTGAAATTAAGACAATGGCTGCAAAGCTGCCACATGAAGTTTGAAGCAAACAACTTATAAGTCTGTGTAAAACTAAAATAACCAAAAAATAGCATAGCCATTGCCTTCCTTGGCTTTGTCCTTGTTAAAAAAACCAAATTATCTTCTAATAGAATAAATAAAGCTGTGCTAGAAAGAGGAGGATCTAGTGAAGAATATCCACATTTGATACCGTGGTACAAGAATTTATCAGTACCTTATGTCCTTACACCCCTTGTATGGGCACAAGATGCAAAGCCAAGTCAAAAAATGTTCCTTCTTATGGAACCAACCACGGTCCAAAAATAATCCAGGGAGATTTATGAAGAGTACAGATACACATCCAGAAACTGTTTTGTTTACAGACACGCAGTGCCATGGAATGTGCCAATGCAAGTGGCAATTTCATCATGAATGAGTGGGTCTTGTCAATAATTGCCTCCCATCCATCACTCTGTGGCTGCCAACAACTAAAGAAAAAAGTGAGGAGGAAAGAAATATGTCAAGCTGCCTATATATCCACTATTAGTGAATTTATTCTGAGAGGAAAAATCACGGAGGGAGGTGTCGATTTTCAAAACTAACAATAGACATCCAAAGGAGAGAGAGGGAAAAACATTACTAACCCCTACCTGATAAAAATGTGGCCAGAAGGTGCTGATGGCCAGCTCTGCCTTGACCCACCCTTCAGTCACCACTCCTGACACGTTCCAGATGGGGTTGCCCTGGGGGCCCCCGTTGACCTTGACGTAGACGTTGAGGGAGCCGGGGCTGGAGCGGTCCCGGCTGGACAGGTAATAGTGGAAGTCGATGCAGTGGGTGTCATTCTCCTTCAGCGTGGGCAGCAGCAGGTGAGCTTTCTGCCCCGATGCTCGCCCAGAGCTGTTCACCATCATGAAGGAGCCTGCAGAGCAAAAGGAAAAGAGAACAAAGAATGGGTTTGCTTGGATTTTTGGTGTAAACAGCTCGGTTCGAAAAGTCAGCGGTTCCCTCGCAAGCCATAAAGCAAACCATTCCTCTGAAGGAAGCAGCTGTTTGGTGCCAGTTGTTAGGGAGAGAAAGGATATTAAAATTGCAAGGCTAGCTAGAACCACTTTAATTAAATAACTTGCAAATAAAAATAGAAATGCTGTCTTGCTTGTGTTATTTTATCACCTTGTGATCAGTCGCTCTAAACAAAAGCACATTCCCACTCCAAGCAACAACCAGGTTCTCCTGCTGCACACCGTGCCCCAAAGGCACATTCAATACAAGGTAACAAAAGACAGGATGAGAGGAAACAGCCTCAAGTTGCACATGGGGAGGTTTAGATTGGATATTAGAAAAAAATTCCTCATGAGAAGTGTTGTAAAGCACTGGGACAGACTGTGGAGTCACTATCCCTGGAAGTGTTTAGAAAATGTGTGTATGTGGTGCTTGAGGATGTGGTTTAGTGATGACCATGGTCTTGGGTTGATGGTTGATTTGATGACTTATAAAACTAATTTCCAACCTTAACAATTCTGTGATTCAACACAAAAACTACAACAGAGCAAGCTCTCAGCTGATATTTGCCTGCATCAACCAACACCCTTCATGCTAGTTAGTACCTGTGAACCCTGGCACCTGAATATTTGAAGGTCATGTTAAGAACACCCCAATTTTCAGAGCCCAACCAAGTGAGGCTTGTTGACAGAACAGCAACATCTTTACTTGTAATAATGTAACAGGACAATAATTCTTGTGGGAGGGAAGGGTAGGCTGAATTTAGGGAGGGAAATGTATACTGAGGCAATTTATGAGTTTGTTAACCTGGAAGTCTGCATCATATTTACCATGGCACTTGATGTTGAACTCGCATTTGGATTCATCAAGCAGTTATTTTATAGCACATTGTGTCTCCACTCATCTCCTCACACATGCATCAAGGTGACAAATGTCAGCAATAAGGGAGAACATGATGAGAGTTATTTGATTCAATTCTGGTTACAGGATCTCCTTTATGTGGGTGCAGACACTTACACTCAGAAAGAACGAAAGAAAATACCGGGATGGGGCAGGGGGAATCTGTGTGTCAGCAGCCAGGCATGATAATTTTTAATCAAACACAGCCCTCTTGACAATCCTGGCTCTGATGCTGCTGCCAAGCCACACTACAGATGTGTTTGTCTGCTGGCCTCTCACAGTTCACAGAAGATTGACTTTGAAAAGCCCTGCCTCACTTTTGACCTATTGACTTTCCCTTTTCCTCACCATAGCAGGTGACTCAGATGAGCCAGGCAAACATTTGGATCAATTCTGAGCAGTGAACAGACATATATTATAAATTTATAACAGCTACAAGCAACTTTCTCTCAGAAGACTTTTTTCCCCCTGTGTTTATACGATATATATGCATTTTGTGAAGGATTGACAGGAGGAAGTCAATCTTAAAAAAAAAAAAAATGTTACACACTCTAAAGACCTTGGAAAATTCCAGTGCAATGCAAGCACAGATGTGGAAGAAGAAGAGACTCTTAAGAAAATTTATAGGCAAGACGGTCTCTGGCAATGCTGTCTTTCAGTGGAAATGAGGGAAAAACAAGCACCAAAATAGTCCCAAGTCAAGAAGTTCCAGATTCACAGCACGGACTTGGAGAAATGTAAGAGCTGAATCCAAACTTTCTGGTTTCTCTCAAAAAATTAGGATCCTGACAAATGCCCATTGCTGATGGAACTCTGCTCCCAGTCAATTATTAAAATCCCTTTCTTCAGCATGTAACACACTACTCTTAAAAATCTACTAAACTTTTGAGAAACTGAAATTTGGGTTCTGTTCCTCTGAGCTGAGACCATTTATTATCAGCAAGCACAGGGGCCAGCAGGCCTGGAGAGGCAGCACAGCCTGTCAGCTGAGGCAGCAGGCTGGGAACCTGACAGCCAGGTTTGGGCAGGCTGATTGTGACACCCAGATCCATCAGGGCTGGAGCCCCTCTGCTCTGGAGCCAGGATGGGAGAGCTGGGGGGGTTCACTGGAGAAGAGAAGGTTCCAGAGGGACCTTAGAGCACCTTCCAAGGCCTAAAGAGGCTCCAGGAGAGCTGGTGTCTTGGTTTGAAAGACAGGTACCTGCCAGCAAAAAGCTGGAATCTCCTTTTGAATAGAGAATGTAAACCCCCTCCCTCAGATTATTATAATTTTGCAATTGGAGGCTTTCAGGCAAAGATTTGGGAGTGGGAATAACAGTCCTTTACTAGGAATATTAGACAAAGCAAAGAAAATACAAATGTAATAGCCCTAAAAAAAAAAAAAAAGACTCAGAAAATGCCCTGACAGAGTCGGGGATGTGACCTGACACCCTGGGTGTCAGGGTGTTGAAAGCAGTCCAGATGAAATCCTTCTTGAGTAGTAGATGCAGTTCTGTGAAGTGGAAATAGTCCTGTAGGAAATTCCAGTGGTGATGAGATGAGTCCAGTCTTCCTCTGGAGAAAAATCCAG